>SJYA01002347.1:552355-604946 GCA_006410615.1 Neotragus moschatus | reverse complement strand
TGTAAAAGAGTAGTGACTTTCAACCTGTTTTGATTCACAAAACTGGCAGTTTCATATGGTTCAAATATATAAAGAGCTTAGCCGAATGCCAGCACTTGGAAAGCACTCAATAAATAATAGGCTTATTTTTTTAACTTTAGCTTGAGAAAAGCTAAAATACAAGAGCCCTTTCTGCCTAGAAGACTCTGCATCAGTATATTCATTTTCCTTAAGTGCTTTGACGGACCCTTTTGCCCCAAATTATTCTTCAGTAGGACTCACTAAAATAACTGAAAGGCTTTCACTGGGACCCAGCCTTTGAAAGAAAGAAAATTTTGATGGTGATTTTTGAGTCTCTGTAAGCTGCGGTTGAATGAAGCTGCTCAGAGCAGGCGTCTGGTGGGCAGCTTAGGTCATGAATCAGGAACGAAGAGCCCCCAGGGTGGGCCCCTGGTGATTCGAATTCCTCAGCCCCTTGTTGCCCTTGCAAGGTGGGGGGTCCTATCACAGCCTTTTGACAGATGCTCAGCTCGTGGGCCAGGGAACCACAGGAGGTGAGATTCACATGGGTTAATTATATCAGAAGGCAGATACCCTCCCCCAGAGGGGGACCCTTTCTAGTCCCTTTCCTTCCAAAACACCGTAGCAACCAACATGGAAATGCCATCCTCTCCCTAGATGTCAGCACCTTCCTCCGGAGGTGGGGTGGGGTTGGGGGGTAGAGCAGATGTGCATGCAGGTTGCGACTCTACCGAATGGAGAGGTGGCCCACACGCCCAGGTCACACCGCTCACTTCGAGGGCGGAGTATCAGAGAGCATAGACATTTGGGGACTCAGGAGGGAACCACAATTACGGCCACCTGAGTTCTTGGCCACTGGTCAAGAGTGAGATAAGAAGTCTTATGCTCCTGCAGGAAAGAGCTGTGGCCGCGCTGTGAGTTCTCAGCGCTGTTATCAACACCGGCTGCATTTTCTCCAGTGTTTAGAGTAGCGTCATGGGTCTAAATCATCATCATTAATTGTATAATTATCCACTCAGTTCATCACCCGTGTTGAGATGGTATGAAGGACAGTCTAATGGGCAGAATTCCTAGGGGTTATATTTGAGAGTTCCGTCTGCCAGCACAGTCACCCTGGGTGATTACATTGCTTTCTGATGCACTAATGGCCAAACCCTGGGTGAAGTGACCTGGTCAACACACATCGCATCAATCACGGAGAAACCTGAAGTGTCGGTGCACTCAGCCACGACCGCCCACAGCCCCACTAGCCACTTGCTGACTCCAGCATTACATACCCACAACCACGGGGTGCCCCCACCACGCAGCTGTCCTTACCTGCTTTATAAATGAGCGTTATTACTGTGAAAGAAAGTTACCGGGAAAACAGAGACTGGATTGCATTTTAAAGATAGAGCATAAAATATGCATTTAACCAGTGATGACACAAAACATTTCATTTTTACCCTTTGGAAATAAAAATATCCTATACAATACTCTCCATGTGTAAGTAATCAGCATAACTTCTGAGAAGGTTGAAAGAAACCTGGTTCAAAGCTCCTTGAAGATCTGATTCAAAGGCTGGGCTGGGAAAACACAAGATGAGCGTGGAGCATCTTGTAGTGCCAGAAATTAAGTATGTGTGTGTGTGTGTGTGTGTGTTTAAAAAAAAAAATTGGCAATGTCCAAAGGACTCAGGAGTCAGTCCAAAAGATCCTCCAATGGCCAAAGTGGAACAATTTGAATAACAAGATAAATAGCTGAGTATTAGCTTGTTAACCAAACAGAAGAACAAATGTCCATGAGCCCGTCCTGGTATAAGTAGATGCTTGGATAAAGGAACAAGTGGAAGAGAAGGGACAAGTCCTTCCTGCAGAAGAACTCCAAATAGTAGACATACGAGAAGTAGGGGAATAAGAGATCGTTGTCAGTAAGAAGTGCTGTGGCAAGACCCACTGACGGTGCTAAAGTTAGTCGGTAGAACTTTAAGAAGAAGCAGAATAGCCGCAGACTCTCGTAGTGTCTCCCCTCGAAGACTTATCGATCACTGCTGTGGTTGTACCATCCATCCATACGTCCATGAATTCTCTGATACTCTGCCCTCTAAGAGGTATGGCTAAACGTGGGCTGGACTTGGTGACCTAACCAGATAGAGTATGGGAGGGGCGAATGGGCTGGGGAGGAGTTTCGGTGGAAGAAGCTGGCAGGCATCCCCCAAAGTGATCAAAGTCAACATCGCCCATGTTAAGCTGTGCAGACAGCACATGCCTCCTGATGGGTGGGGTGAGAAGGGCCACATCCATTCTGTGACATTCTTCCCCTAAATCCATCACCTCGAGTCTAGTCATGAGCAAACATTGGACAAATCCAATTTAAGGGACATTCTGCAGAAGATCTGACCCAGACTCTTCAGAGAACCACAGTTACTAAAGGGAAGGGACATCTGGGAAATTGTCACAGACCAGGTAGCCTAAGGAGACGTGGGAGCTGGATGTGACATGGTCCCTGGAGGGGATCCTGGAGCAGGAAGAGGGCCCCAGAGGGGAGCGGGGATCCTGGTGAGGTCGTGCCTTAGTGCTATGGTGGCGCTGATTTCTCTGTCCTGACCAAGGTCCTCGGGTCAGGTGAGAGATTGACTTTAGAGAGTGGACTGTATTCAGAAACTTTGTACTAATCCTGTGACTCTGAAAACCTAAAATTACTTCCAAATGGAAGGTTTTAAAAATGTACCCAGTTCACAAGTCTTCTTCCCCTCCATTCAACTATCACCATGCTGTGATGAGACCAGTTACTTTCATTAAAGGAGAGTGAGCTGGCACCCTCAGATGCTGCCAGTTCAGGGCTACCGCCTGTAACAACCAGTTTGAGAAACAGTTTGGGTAGAGCTGCTGGACCTAATGGAGAAGGAAACGGCAGCCCATTCCAGTATTCATGCCTGGAGAATCCCGTGGACAGCAGAGCCTGGTGAGCTGCTGTCCATACGGTTACACAGAGTTGGGCACGACTGAAGCGGCTTCTCGTGCATGCGTGCATGCTGGACCTAGTATGAGCTGCCCTAGGATGCCATAATCCCACTCCTAACTATGTGCCCAGTGTCTTCAGGGGGAGGAGAGGCACGGTTTCTATCAAAAGACACATGCAAAAACGTCCATGGTTGATTCATCCATAGTGGCCCCAAACTGGAAACAGCACAAACGTCCATCCACACAAGGGTGGAGAAATAAGTCGTGACACGCTCACACCCTGGAACAGTGTCCAACAGAGGGTCTCAGAGTGGGGTCCAGGGTCCCTGGGAATCCCCGAGACCCCTTTCATCAAGAGAGCTGAGAGAGCTTTTTCACATCACCAAGCACTCATCTGCTTTTTTACTCCCATCGCAAGACTGTGTGGAGAACTCCAGAAGCAGCTGACAAGACATCATGGCAGGCAACATGCAGGGGCAACACGAGAGCCCAGCTCCCCTTGTCGAGTGAGATACAGAGAGATTCATCAAAAAAGCAAAACAAGGCACTCCACTCACTGCATGTTTTGAAAATATAGTCTTTTTATTAAAACATGTTATTTATAATAACATGTAATGAATTTATTACTTTGCCAAATGAGCTCATAAATTGTGCTTCTCCCTCTGTTCTATCTGACCCTGTGACCTGGTAGACTGTAGCCCGCCAGGCTCCTCTGTCCATGTGATTCTCCAGGCCAGAAAATACTGGAGTGGGTTGTCATTTCCTCCTCCAGGGAAATCTTCCCAAACCAGGGATCAAACCCAGGTCTCTTGCACGGGCAGGAGGATCCTTAATTGTCTGAGCCACCAGAGAAGCCCAAGCTCATAAATAAACATTTCTAAATTTCTCTGTTTTGTTAAATTTCAGTAAATATTCATAGACATAAAGACAGTGAAGGTGTGCTGAGGCCAAAGACTTTGAGAGGGGCTGTTTACAGTGGGACGGTCTGGGCTGTGCTCTGTGGGCTGGACGGCATAACAGCCATGTTGCTAAGAGAGATGCCGTTGGAGCCCATTCAGAAGCTCAGACACAGCCAGAACCTCTTCTGTGGGAGCGATCAGAATAGGGGGCCTCCTCAGTGGGTGGGGGGACACCAGGGGTGGGGCACAAGACGGCCTTGCGGTCTGGTGGGGGTCTGGCTCTCACACAGGCATGTCTGGTTTGTAGAATTTGTCAGACTTAAGATTTGTATCCTTGGCCCTGCGTCTGTTCTCCTTCACTCAAAGGGTCCCTCAGACTTGGAACAACAGTGCTTCTGGACAGTTAGCCCCACATCGAGCTTCAGGACCAGCTGGCCCTGAGTCCACTGACTAACCTAGTCCCTAGCCAGGCCCCTGGGCTGGGATGAGTGGAAGCGTGGGTGGGTGGGTGGGGACCCGGGAGGAAAGTCATGCCCCACCCCCTAGACCTGGGATTCCCTGGTGGCTCAGACAGTAAAGTGTCTGCCTGCAATGCAGGAGACCTGAGTTCAATCCCTGAGTCGGGAAGATCTCCTGGAGAAGGAAATGGCAACCCACTCTAGTACTCTTGCTTGGAAAATCCCATGGATGGAGGAGCCTCGTAGGCTACAGTCTATGAGGTCACAAATGGTCGGATACGACTGAGTGACTGCTCCTTCTTTCTTCCCCCCACCCCCTTCCTCTCTTGTGTGAGTGAGCATCTAGCCTGTGGATGTCTCTTGACTGAGAGGCCTCTGGCCCCCACCACCCCCCATATCAAGGGTACCCTTGGCATCAATGGCCAAGAGTGTTCACTTACCACCCTCAGAAAACCATGCCAACTCTCTGCCCCTAAACTGCATGGGACTCACTGGCCTGGGCTTCCCGACAGGCCCAAGCCCCTCACTTGTGAGTGTCACGGAGGAGTTCGGGAAACATGATCTTTCCTCTTCTGACAGAAGTGTCCCAACCTCCGTGGGCCTCTCTGCACTCCCTCCTGCCCTAACCCAGGACGAGTTACACCAGCTCCTTAGCACACGACTGTCACTCCCCTGCTCATCACAGCTGGGGCCATATTTCAAATAGCAATTAATTGGCTCCAAATAGTAATTAATGGGCCACATTCCTCCTTTGCTTAAGTGCACAGCCCGTGCTCCTCAGGCTGGGGATGGCCCTCACTCTTGTTTTCTTTTAATCTGATTTGAAAGATGAGCCCTCTCCTGGGTGGCGGGGACGGAGCTGGTCCCGCGTGAGTTCACCAGTGCGGCATGCACGGGCCCCCGGGGCTCAGAGATGTGAAAAGTCAGCCATCACAGTGCCGCGGGGCCTCAGCTGAGGAGCCTAATGAGCCATGCTCCAGATTTATTAAAAATCATAAATATTCTTGTTGGAGGCAGGGTGGAGTCGGAGAAGGAAGGAGGCAGCTTCTGACTGACGTGTGTGTGTGTGTGTGTGTGTACATGTGTGTGCAAGTATAAGTGTGTGCATGTGTGTGTGTCTGTGGGGTTGTTTTCAACAAGTGTTACCAAGCAGGCAAACCTCACTGGAAGCAGGGTTTTGGACGGGGTCCACACTTAAGAGCATAGCCAGCGTGTCCCTTAAGAAGTCCTCTCACCTTGCTTACAACAGTATCACAAAGTAAATGCATGGCTCTTATTCCCTCAACCCGACATTTGCTCATCTCCTACTGGATTCTCACCCCTGTGCTCAGCACTAGAAACAAAACGGGTCAGACACAGCCCTTTTCACCCCAGAGCTCGCAGTCTCCCTGGGGAGAATGACAGGGACATTTAATATCTGAGGACATAATGATTATCTACTACTGAGGTAACAGTGATCACCTACTAATGTAGTAACAACCAGCATATTCGGGAAAAGCGTTGCAGCAGTGATATAGTAATGGAGCGTTTCTTGACAGACACATTCAGTAACAAGATGTCAGCCGTCGTTCTGAACGAGGATAGACAGAATTCCAAGGTGTCCTCGACAACTGCAGTGTGACATGAAAACACCTGATTTCTGCAGGGCAGAAGGTTCCCAGGGGCTGTGGCACTGCTGTCTCGTGCTGCAGAAGCAAAAGCTATAACTTAGAGAGAGGTTAGTGCAAAGAGGGGTAGAATGCTTTCCCATCCCAGCTCACAGACCTCCCAGGTCCCCTGTGCTTCCTGCGGCAGGAGGTGAGGCCGCAGCAAGGGAGGGGCCTGGGTCCATGAGTCACGCCTTGGAGGGGGGAGGGGGGAGGTGGGAGGGGCCCTCCCGCTAGACTACCGGGCTTAGCTTCTGAGTCCCAAGCTGCAGCAGAAAGGGGGAGCAGCTCTGAACGTCTCAATACAATCAATTCCCAGTTTACACTCAGCCCTGCAGCCAGGGCTCGAGTGCTCCGCTGCATTCCAGATGGGTTAGTGTGTCACATACTCCGTCTCAAGGGAGAAATAAAGGCATTGTATTAATATTTCCCAAGGCATGCAATTACTTGAAAAAGCCCCAAACAGAGCAGGCTAATGAGCCTGTTTCTCTGTGAGCAGTCTGGAAATCTAACTTTAGATAGTGCAGTTGACATTGCTATGAATACAAAAGGGACGCAGGCAGGGAAAACTGGATTTTCAGCTGAGCGCCATGAGTGTTCAATTCTGTATGAGATGCTTTCCACGGTCACTGACTCACTGTACACCATCTTGTTTAACTTCCCTTGTGGTTCAGAAGGTAAAGAATCTGCCTGCAATGCAGGAGACCAGGGTTCCATCCCTGGGTTGGGAAGATCCCCCGGAGAAGGGAATGTCGGCACTCTCCAGTATCCTTGCCAGTATTCACAGTCAGAGGATCCTGGGGATCTACAGCCCACAAGGTCACAAAAAGTAGAACACAAGTGAGTGACCAACATTTTCACTTTCTTTCACTGTGACACTGCCTCACCTCAGAAAGGCATTTCACTGGGTTAGAGTGCAAGTAGCAAGATCCAAACTTCCCTGAGCATTAATGTGAATTTCTGCACCCATAGAGCTGGAAAATCCTGAGATAGGGTGAGCTTCAGGCTCAGTTTGTTCCAGCAGTGGACAGGGTCACCAGAGCTGTGTTTCAGAATGACTTCTCTCGAGGTGGTTGGGTGGCTGCCAAATGCACCAGGTGGATACTTCCTTCTCCACCTACAAAAGAGTCAGGGTGTCTTCCTCACCTCACCTATCTCAAGTCTTGCAACTTGCTCTGATCGGACAGATTTATGTTTCAGCCCCTCCTGAATCCACAGCAGTGTCAAAGCAGGTGGAGTAATGCGATTGTTCCACCTGGGGCCTGCACAAACACGGAGGTTCAGGTTCCTCACAGGCAGGCAGGCAAGAAGGAAGAGGGATCACAGACTGAGAAGCAGTGAATTACAACCACTGCAAAAAAAAAAGAAANTCCCGCTAGACTACCGGGCTTAGCTTCTGAGTCCCAAGCTGCAGCAGAAAGGGGGAGCAGCTCTGAACGTCTCAATACAATCAATTCCCAGTTTACACTCAGCCCTGCAGCCAGGGCTCGAGTGCTCCGCTGCATTCCAGATGGGTTAGTGTGTCACATACTCCGTCTCAAGGGAGAAATAAAGGCATTGTATTAATATTTCCCAAGGCATGCAATTACTTGAAAAAGCCCCAAACAGAGCAGGCTAATGAGCCTGTTTCTCTGTGAGCAGTCTGGAAATCTAACTTTAGATAGTGCAGTTGACATTGCTATGAATACAAAAGGGACGCAGGCAGGGAAAACTGGATTTTCAGCTGAGCGCCATGAGTGTTCAATTCTGTATGAGATGCTTTCCACGGTCACTGACTCACTGTACACCATCTTGTTTAACTTCCCTTGTGGTTCAGAAGGTAAAGAATCTGCCTGCAATGCAGGAGACCAGGGTTCCATCCCTGGGTTGGGAAGATCCCCCGGAGAAGGGAATGTCGGCACTCTCCAGTATCCTTGCCAGTATTCACAGTCAGAGGATCCTGGGGATCTACAGCCCACAAGGTCACAAAAAGTAGAACACAAGTGAGTGACCAACATTTTCACTTTCTTTCACTGTGACACTGCCTCACCTCAGAAAGGCATTTCACTGGGTTAGAGTGCAAGTAGCAAGATCCAAACTTCCCTGAGCATTAATGTGAATTTCTGCACCCATAGAGCTGGAAAATCCTGAGATAGGGTGAGCTTCAGGCTCAGTTTGTTCCAGCAGTGGACAGGGTCACCAGAGCTGTGTTTCAGAATGACTTCTCTCGAGGTGGTTGGGTGGCTGCCAAATGCACCAGGTGGATACTTCCTTCTCCACCTACAAAAGAGTCAGGGTGTCTTCCTCACCTCACCTATCTCAAGTCTTGCAACTTGCTCTGATCGGACAGATTTATGTTTCAGCCCCTCCTGAATCCACAGCAGTGTCAAAGCAGGTGGAGTAATGCGATTGTTCCACCTGGGGCCTGCACAAACACGGAGGTTCAGGTTCCTCACAGGCAGGCAGGCAAGAAGGAAGAGGGATCACAGACTGAGAAGCAGTGAATTACAACCACTGCAAAAAAAAAAGAAAAAGCACACTATCAATAACAGCAAATTTCCTGTATCACACAGTGTGGGTCCAGCACCACAGGTGTGACCTGTCCCATCCCATGTGTGTCTTGCAGCCATCACCTCGCTTCAGTCTCAAAACTCCTGAACTGTAGACACCTAACGTCCCCATTTTGTAGATGAGCAAACCGGAACTGTGAGGTGCGGCGCTCTAAGTGTCTAAGAGCCAGGTCCAGCTCCTTCCCAAGTGCGGGGTGGGGAAGAAACTCCCCATCTCAGGCCGCCCTCGCCCCCTCCCTAAACAGGAACAGCTGCATTTTAGATGCGCTTATTCAGATGAGCCTCAGTGAACCAGTCACCCAACCGACCAGGAGCAACCAACTGCTG
This sequence comes from Neotragus moschatus, assembly GCA_006410615.1. Taxonomy (NCBI): domain Eukaryota; kingdom Metazoa; phylum Chordata; class Mammalia; order Artiodactyla; family Bovidae; genus Neotragus; species Neotragus moschatus. Next base: position 596,125 of record SJYA01002347.1, on the reverse strand, counting down.
CTGTTCTTTCCCAGAGATCCTCTGGAGCTTTCAGCGTGGCTGAGACACAGTCCCACAGTAATCGAGTGGACACAACCAAGCTGGTGGACAAAATTTGCAAAGCACACCCAGAGCCAGGGGACTCTGCTTTCACAGTGTTATAACCACTGAGGACCAGGACAGACCCTGGCTTAGCTGGACATTCTCATGGGTCAGTCACGGAAGAACTAGAACACTGATTCTGTTGCTGGAATGGGGACCCCTCCCAGGGTTCGAGAGTGGACTCTTGTCTAACTCTCAGAAATGAATTATCGTAGGAGTCACATATGCTGACAAAGCAAGAGACTTTACTGGGAAGGGGTGCCTGGGTGGATCGCAGTCTAGGGTTTTATGGTGACGGGCTTAGTTTCTGGGTTGTCTCTGACCAATCATTCTGACTCAGGGCCCTTCCCAGTGGCATGTGCATCTCTCAGCCAAGAGGGACGCCAGTGAGGAGGATTCGGGGAGGGCGGTAGGACATTCGGACGGGTGTCTCCTCTCTCCCTTTGTCCTTTCCTGAGTTCTTCTGGTGCGTGGTAGCTTGTTGGCCCTGCGTTCCTTATGCGGACCTCCTGTTGTAAGGTAACTCATGGGAGTGGCTGCTTTCTTGCCTGGCTGAGGTGGGCAGTTTCAGTCAGTTTCTCCTAACATTTGTACTTTAACAAGCACTCTTTTTTTTTTGAGCCTGACATTCAGATTTCGCTGAGCATCTTGAATCTTATCTAGAAATCTTACGGAGGCATTTGAGCTTCAGACACCTAGACTAGCGTCTAAGCTGTATTCCTGCTGTGAAGGTTCATAAACACTTCTGTCCTCTAACTCACGCAACAAGCATTTACTGGCTACCTTCAGCATGTGCATTTTCTTGCCCCCTGGAAAACACAATTGAGTCCTTATAAGCCCAGAATCTACGTAATTCAGTCTCAGAAATCCACTGCAATCAAAATACACAGTTTACCAATCAAAGAAACTTCAGCACAACTCCAGTCCTTTACTTATGTTTCTCCAAAACCACAAAGGGACTGGGCCTGACATCCCTACCAGCACTCCTGGGGAGACCACCCGCTCCCCGTCATCTTTTCCCTGTGAGGCCAGACCTTGCTTCAGAGCTGTTCACACCCAAAACCCCTTCCCAAACTTCCTTCTGAACCCTCAGCCACTTCCCCTTCCCTCCAGCCTCTCACCCCAGTATTGTACTAGAGACCCAGCTGCTCATACACCGGAGACTTTCCTTTGGGAAGAGAAAAGTGCGATTGGGCAATTTTAGAATATTCTGCGGTGACCCTAAGGGTCAGAAGAAACCCAAGAACATGTCTGTGTTTGGAATTTGTGTCCTGTTTCCTGAGCATTTGGAAGCCTTCAAGAGAACTTAGCACCTACACAGGGCGCGAGGTATGCCCAGTAAAACAAGCTGAAAATAGAGCTGCGGAGCAGCAGAACTTAAGCATTGGGAAATAAATACCTAAGGAATAAAACCAGAGGAAGAGGTCAAGGTGGTCTGGAGGAAGGACACACAGCAGGGTTGGGAGGAGCAGCCTGGCTCCAGAGCTCACACTCCTGAGATGCCAATGCCAGGTGGACCATGACCGCAGAGACAGTAACTGCCCAGTCAAGCAGAGGCAACCAGAGGGAATCCACTGTAGCTAGCCTTTCCTGGACGAGCCCTTGGGTGCAGCTGGCCAGAGAGCAGGTATTAGCCTCTAAGCCTCCGATGGAGGTTTCGACCTCAGCTATTCGGAGGTTCCAGACAGGGAAGCCACACAGGCTCTGTTGGTCTGAAACACGCTCGGGGATTTCTTGCCAGTTTCCCATTGTTTCCTAGTTTATCCAGGACGGAAAACCCGTGAATGGGGGAGGTAGTGTGGAGGTAGGCCCCCAGTGCCTGATCAAATCTGCAGGGCAGAAACGCAGTGGGCATTAGAGATCGCCAACACCTCCTGGAATCTTCCACGGAACGGATTCAAGCTGCTTCTCATCTCACCCGCGTCTTTCCGCCCGCCGCTGGTGCAGAACACGACGTGTCACATTTTTGAACCACGCGACCCTATAATCTGCCAATGATACATACGTGTTCCGTGCCGGCCTCACACGCCGGCTGGCCAGCCTTCCTCATCTTGCCCAGTGACACAGGTGCTGCCCAGCCGGGGGCTGCTGGCGGGGGAGGGGGGTCCTTCTGGGGCCATCTCAAGGCGAGATGTGAACTCAGAAGTCTCACAGGCTTTGTGTTCACACAGCTCGGCCTTCTTGTGAACTTGTAGCATGCTTCTGTTCAGCTGACCTTAAAGTTGCCTGCATCGCAGAGAGAGGCCCGAAGGCTACGATGACAGCCCTGGGCCTCCAGCTACAGCCCAACACATATGGGCTCAGAATCCTGAAGGGTTATGGGATGAGCGAGAAAAACTCAGTGCTGACTAAATTGTGCAGACGAGCTGGCATCCCGTCCCACTGGAGAGCGTGGGAATGAAGAATCATGGATTCTTGATTTTCCTAAGAAAATGGCTACGAGGACCTTCTGGCAGAGCCTCCTGACTTGACGTGGCCCATGTCAGCCCAGTTCGGAGTCCAGCTGATGGGAACTAAGACATCTACGGGATCACCGTGCCTGGAACAGAGAGGACCCTGAAACGGTCTCTTCTGGGGGAGGGTCAGCAGGGGACTCAGGCAGGGAAGGGACTCAGCATTCGGCACCCGTTGCCTTAGCCCTGGAGTCGGTCCACACGATGAGGATGTGATAACAGGGCACTGGGAGCCTGGGGAGAGCCCAAAAGCAGCTCACAGTGGACATTGTCCCCTTGTCACCGTGTAAACCTGGGCCAGTCGCTTCCCCTCTCTGGGCCTGGGTTTGCTTGTCAATAATAGTCATAATAGCAACAACCCCAATAATTATAATTGCTGAATTTTATAATATTAACAGTCAGTGCCCTTGTCCCAGCACTTGCCCGCATCATCTTCTCTGAACATCCCATCAACAGTTCTGTGAGGGAGGCATTAGCATCCATCTGTTTTTATAGATGGGGAAACTCAGATTTTCATGTGCTTAAGAGTAATCTGCAGCATTTGTTTAAACAAATGCGGAGTCTCTTGCATTCGATGTGACAGGCGTTTAGGATTCCGCTCAAACAGTGTAAGAGCTTCTGAGAAACGCCACCAAATGGAATCCGAAGACCTGTCCTGTCCTTCCTGCCGGCCGGCCCCCTCCCCAGGCCTGGGAAGCACCGCCCCGCCCTGGCCCCACCCCCCTTTTCAGGCTGGGAGGCTGCAGCAGCCTTCTGCGAGACAATGTGGTCGCCATATGCAGGGCACCCAGCACAGGGACGCAGGGTAAATGTTATTACAACGATAACAATGATTCCACTTAGGATAACAGTGATGGAAATCTGCATTAAACGTCTTTAAACCCCATACCTGCCCCTTTCCCCACTTGCCGAGAAGAAAGGGATGCGAATTTGTCACTTGAACCGGCAGCTGGGGTTCATCTGGACTTCATCGTTTCTGCTATCATCTTTATTAGCAGGCTTCTTTTTTTTTAATGAGCAAGTTTCGAACTACCAGGTGTTTTGAATTTTTGTCTTGTTCACTTGCTTACAGGAGGAAATCCAAATAGAGAGCACTGTATTAATAAAAACCCAGCGGGAGAAAAGTGCAGCCTCTCACCCATGGGGAGGGCCCTCTGCTCTCCCTGCAGGTCCCCCAGTCCCGGCTGAAGTTCCCCAGCTCAGCCACTAGGAGTCGATCTTGAGGGGCATAATCTCTTTCCCCAGGTTCCCTGCTCCTTCAGGCTCCCAGTCCTCCGTGAGCTCATGTGGCTCTGGTGCCGCCCCCCTCCCTGTTAATCCCCACTGAGGGTAGATTCAGTGAGATTGCCCCACCGGGGGACTGATCCCCAGCAAGGGCGAGCACAGGCTCACAGACCCGTCCTGGTTGTTCCTGCAGAATCTGGTCCCCGTGCAAGTTTGGGAGAGGGAAAAAGGTGCAGTCTCAAGTGGGACACCCGAAAAAGGCCTGGAACAACCCGCCTCCCTGAGGAGTAAACGCAACCAGGCGTTTGCCCCACACAGGATGCCAAGCAGGGCTGCGAGGTCCTCAGCCCCACACCGTGGCCCTGGTCTCCCCAAACCAGCCAGGCTCAGAAAACACCTGACCCAAGGAAGGGCGAGGCCCAAACGCCGCATGTCCCTGCCCCACGTCCCGTTGCTCGCCCACCCAGGTGCTTGTGTCAAAGGCCCAGCAACAAGCATGGACGGCCCCTCTGCATGGCCTGGGAGAAAAGGGGAGGACGGGGGTCTTTCCCAGGGGAACTCTGTCCCCTCCCTGAGGCTCAGGGTTTAGCAGGGGCCTCTGAGGGCTCCTCTTTGTCTCTGAAAATCTGGGCAAGGACAGGAGGATGAAACAAAGCCCGACTTTTTTTTTTTTTGGTCTCTTGCTGGTAGCTTTAGGGAAAGGGTCTGTACAGGAGGTTGAAATTAACTAAAATGAGGTGGGGATTACCGCAGGACCCCACTGACCGGGTAATCCTGGGAAATGAGGGCTGACTTCAGCTCAGCACAGCCAAGCCTCCTTTCTGGGGCAGAATTAGATTTAAGAAGCCACTTGCTGATAAGGGCTAATCCATGGCTAAACGGGACAGAGCAGAGGCAATTAACATTCCTTGACTCAGTTTCCCTTTGTCTGCAGAGTGCTCCCTTGGGAAACACAGGTCCCCCTCTGCTGCCATGAGTGCATCCACCTAGCCTCCCTTCCAGCATTGTCTCCACTGGGTGGGGGCATGCTGGGGCTGTATTTAAGCTGCTGTGTTAGCCAAGTGGCCCCTCTCTCCCCATGTCCTTGCCCTAAAACAGTGATTCCAAGCTGCAGAGAAACCCTGCAGGTCAGTAGAAGGCAGCAGTGGGGATTTGCTAGGATCGTCTCCAAAGCAGGAGTGGAGTAAAGAAGCCATTTATGAACTAAGAGTCCACAAGTGTTGAAAGGAAGACACTTTTGCCCTTTTTTTTTTTTTTTTGCTTTTCTTTTTTACTGACACTCACCCCTCACTACTCCCAAAACAGACTCCAAATGTCTTATCTCATTGAGAAGAAACGAGAAGGCCAAAGAAGATTCCAGAATGCAAAACCTCCAGAACATTCCAGTAATGATGAATGAGGAGGAAAAACAAGTCAAAGAAGAAAGGGGGGGTGGTCCTCATGCAAGCCTTGGACAGAGGCATGGTTTCAGCACCACTAGGGTTTTGTATCTGATTTTGTCTGGGAAAAGAGAATTAGGGATTGGAGGATGTTCTGGAAATTGCGTTCTTAGTGGATGTGAAAAGTAAAGAAGGTGGGGAACCTTCTATTGTTATAGCTTATTATTTATAGATATTGCTCATTGCTTGCTTATAATAGATTATTTATCGAGCTGTCGCTCAGTCGTGTCCGACTCTTTGTGACTCCATGAGGCCCACCAGGCTCTTCTGTCTATGGGGATTCTCCAGGCAAGAATACTGGAGTGTGTTGCCATGCCCTCCTTCAGGGTAGATTGCTTATTTGTAAGCTCCTCCTTTAAGTGAATGCATCCTTTCACAGTGCCTGATTCCAGGTTATCCTGTTGTTCTTGTTCGGTCGCTCTGTTGTGTCTGACTCTTTGGGACCCCATGAACTGCAGCACACCAGGCTTCTCTGTCCATCACCATCTCCCAGAGTTTGCTCAGATTCATGTCCATTGAGTCGGTGATGCCATCCAACCATCTCATCCTCTGTTGCCGCCTTCTCCTCCTGCCCTCAACCCTTCTCGCATCAGGGTCTCTTCCAAGGTAGACTATCTTCATCATTGTTCTGAGATATGGCAGGCTGAGACAGCCAGCTTGGTCCCAGTGACCCACAGTGGCTGTAACAACAGCCCCTGTCTGACCACCACCTGCCACTCTGCAGGCTGTGTCCTGCGCCATGCTCCCTTCTCTGCCCACGCCCGAACACAGCGTCTCCCACTGTCTGGCTGTGAAATTACCGATTGCCGGTATTTTCTCCGCCTGGTTCCGCCTGGCTTGCCACGTGTCCCTGTCACCATTTCCTCTAATAGCTGTTATGTGCAGAACTTTCTTGATACCCAGCTTGAGTTTCCTTTGCCTCATTCATTCCATTCGTCTTCACCATGCTGCCCGGTACCACAGAGTAAGTAAGCTCCCACTTTCCTTGGAAGGAAAAGGTTCTTCTTTGTTCATCCATCCAGGGCACTCATTACATGTTAATTCCAGATGAGAAATGTCAACAAACAGAGGGCATTTCAGTTTAGCAGTGGCCACTGTGAGTCAGAGCTGAGAGACAAGTGGGGAGCCTGGTGTCCACTGAAACCGAAAGGTGAGGACCACAGTCCTAACAGCCAGCACTGCGCCCCAGTCGAGGGGCTGGTGGCTTGGACATGCGTGCTCTTGCAGTGTGTTCACCGCAACCTTGTGAGGTTGGCATTATTACAGCATTGACATGTCACAGATGTAGAAACCAAAGCTCAGAGAGCTTGAGTAATCAAGGCTCAGAAAGCTTGGGTCACACAACTCAGGGAGGAGCAAGCCCCTGGCAGCAGATCCCGCTCCAGAAGAGAATCGTGAGCTGCTCTCCTGGGTCAGGAAATAGCTGAAGTCACGTGTCCGTGTGCAAGGTCAACGTGAGAAGGCAGGCGCAGCACCAGCGGGCTCAGGAAGGCGTCCAAGACAGCTTCAGAGTGACAGGTTCTCTCCCAGAGTCCTGGGACCTGCTGTTAAACCCACAGCCAGGCCCGTGCCCTGGACTCACCTTCAAGTTTCCTTTGAAACCTGGAACACTCCGTAACAAAGTCAAGCCTGTTTCCTTCCCAGTCCTCGTTTTTCTTCCACGCTTATACCACAAAGACCCTTTCAGAAAGCCCTGTTGGGCACAAACCCACCAGCCGTACCAAGAGGATTTGAGATAAGGTTGAAAAAGCCCCATTCACTGAGCCATGGACTTTTTGCCATTTTCCACATCCCTGGCCCAGGCTCTCAAACCTGCTGCTAAGCTGTAGTGTGAGCACCTTGTGAGGAGGGTGAGCAGGCTGCAGAGCCCCAGGGAAGGAAGGAAGAGAGAAAGAGGAGGAGCTCCATAGAAACTGCATCTAAAACAGATGTCAGAGCGATCATGTTCATGCGGGCTGCCCTGAGCCAGACACCACACTAAGAGCATTCCACACATTACGTCTACCCCTGTTATTGCAATGATGTGTGAGTCAGTTAATGCTGTGGTAATGCCGTGTAACAAACAGCCCCAGCCCCAGGGTCACAGAGGCTTCCAATAGCAAGTGTGTGTTTCCCGCTCTCAGATCTATAAGCTGGTGGCTCTGCTGTGGGCCAGGCTTACATCTGCTGCACGTTTCCTGTTCTGTGACCAGCAGCTGCATGGGCATGCTTTTCCCATGACGCTGGCAGAAACGCTAGAGTGTGAAGCGGAATCCTCTGTGGCTCTCCAGGTCTTGGTTCAGAAATCATACACGGTCACCCCTGCCCACATTTCCTGGGACAGAGCCACCACTAAGGAGGCAGAGAGGTACACCCCAACCACAGTGATGCTCAGCAAGATACAGAGGAGAGGCTGTTGTGAGTGGACAGGTGCTGTCATTTATGCCCATCTTGGGAGGAAGAGCTGCAGGCTGACAGAGGGAACCCCTGTTGAGCAGTGGCAGGGCCAATGGATGGCTCCAGAGACCAGTGCAGGGTTTACACTCTGAACTGGAGGGAGAGCTACTCCAGTAACCCAGGAGAAGGCCCTCACCACCTCAGGGTGGCCGCCTCCTAGACCAGAGCAGGTCCTTTTGTCCCTGGAGGCAGCAGAGTACCACGCTTCAGCTGGAGGCAGAGCAGAGTTCCACACTGCAGCCTCGTGTGGCCTCAGTTTCCTCGTCTATAAAATGGGAGCAACGCTGTACCACTAGCAGAGCATTCCTGTGAAGACTAAAGGGGTTGGCATTTCTGGGATGCCCAGAGGAGTGCCTGCCCCAGGAAATGCTGCATGAATTTGTGGGATCTCACAGAATCAGTTAAAAACACGTGGATCACTGAAGACCGCACAGTGAGAGACAGGACACAGGATCACCCAGGCTGTGGGCGTCAGATGGAGGGACACTGGGGGCTCACCAAGCACCTTCTGGAAAGTGTTCACGGGAGAGCTTAAGGAGCATGAGGCCCAGGCACTAGCTCACCCACCCACATGGGAGTCTAGCCTAGAGGTTGAGAGTGCTGGCTTTTACAGCCAATCAGCCGAGGCCCTGGTGCTCATGGCTGTGGCTTTGGGCGGTGCCCACCTTTCCACCCTCAGACCTCCGCTTCCTCTTCTGTGAGTTCCATGTCTGGTCAGCATCGCTGAGGATGAAACGAGATGATGAGCACTGGTCAGATACAGGGGCAGCGGGGAGGCCCACCACATCCTTGTCACACAGATGCTCGAGGTGCCGACATGGAACAGTGTTTCGTGAGAAGGTTATTTTTCATAAAACATGTTTTCATGTTAACATGAAATGGATGTATAATTTNCGTTTCCTGTTCTGTGACCAGCAGCTGCATGGGCATGCTTTTCCCATGACGCTGGCAGAAACGCTAGAGTGTGAAGCGGAATCCTCTGTGGCTCTCCAGGTCTTGGTTCAGAAATCATACACGGTCACCCCTGCCCACATTTCCTGGGACAGAGCCACCACTAAGGAGGCAGAGAGGTACACCCCAACCACAGTGATGCTCAGCAAGATACAGAGGAGAGGCTGTTGTGAGTGGACAGGTGCTGTCATTTATGCCCATCTTGGGAGGAAGAGCTGCAGGCTGACAGAGGGAACCCCTGTTGAGCAGTGGCAGGGCCAATGGATGGCTCCAGAGACCAGTGCAGGGTTTACACTCTGAACTGGAGGGAGAGCTACTCCAGTAACCCAGGAGAAGGCCCTCACCACCTCAGGGTGGCCGCCTCCTAGACCAGAGCAGGTCCTTTTGTCCCTGGAGGCAGCAGAGTACCACGCTTCAGCTGGAGGCAGAGCAGAGTTCCACACTGCAGCCTCGTGTGGCCTCAGTTTCCTCGTCTATAAAATGGGAGCAACGCTGTACCACTAGCAGAGCATTCCTGTGAAGACTAAAGGGGTTGGCATTTCTGGGATGCCCAGAGGAGTGCCTGCCCCAGGAAATGCTGCATGAATTTGTGGGATCTCACAGAATCAGTTAAAAACACGTGGATCACTGAAGACCGCACAGTGAGAGACAGGACACAGGATCACCCAGGCTGTGGGCGTCAGATGGAGGGACACTGGGGGCTCACCAAGCACCTTCTGGAAAGTGTTCACGGGAGAGCTTAAGGAGCATGAGGCCCAGGCACTAGCTCACCCACCCACATGGGAGTCTAGCCTAGAGGTTGAGAGTGCTGGCTTTTACAGCCAATCAGCCGAGGCCCTGGTGCTCATGGCTGTGGCTTTGGGCGGTGCCCACCTTTCCACCCTCAGACCTCCGCTTCCTCTTCTGTGAGTTCCATGTCTGGTCAGCATCGCTGAGGATGAAACGAGATGATGAGCACTGGTCAGATACAGGGGCAGCGGGGAGGCCCACCACATCCTTGTCACACAGATGCTCGAGGTGCCGACATGGAACAGTGTTTCGTGAGAAGGTTATTTTTCATAAAACATGTTTTCATGTTAACATGAAATGGATGTATAATTTTTCAATGAATAAATGACTTTTATATTACCTGGTTGTTTTTTGCAATGTGATAAAATGAAACGTTGTTCAGTCGTGTCCGACTCTTTTCAATCCCATGGACTGTAGCCTACCAGGCTTCTCCATCCATGGAATTTTCCAGGCAAGAGTACTGGAGTGGGGTGCTATTGCCTTCTCCAGGGGATCTACCCAACCCAGATATTGAACCTGGGTCTCCCGTGTTGCAGGCAGATGCTTTACCCTCTGAGCCACCAGGGAAGCCAGTGTGATATATATGATAGGAAAAGCTCTTCAAGGTCCTGACTCAAAAGACCTACCGTATAGCTCAGGGGACTCTAGGCAGTGCTCTGTGAGGGCCTGTATGGGGGGAGGCTCTAAAATAGAATGAATATGTGTATGTGTACAGCTGAGTCACTTTGCTGTACCGTATACCTGAAAGTAACACAATGCTGCAAACCAACTCCACTCCAATAAAGCCTCAAATAATAGAAAAGGACCCTGAATCATGTCAAGTGTGTCAAGCGCTCCTAGGATGAACAGTTTGAGAACTGCTTGCTCTGAGCATGGATCCTGAAGTCTGGTTCACACACACTGGAGTCACCTGGGTCCTGGCCCAGGGTGTCTGATTCAGTGGGTCTGCTGTTGAGCTCAGGCAACTAAATCTTCAAAGTGTCAGGTGCTTCTCAAGGGCCTCCCAGCTGAGAGACCAGACCCAGGGCATTTGAGACAAGATTTCAGGTTGGAAATGCAGAGTCCTGAGCCCCACGCCAGACCTTCAGATGAGTGTCTGCCTTCGAAGTGTCTGCCTCTCAGGAGGCGCTGCTTCAGATGGTCCCTGAGCTCCTCCCACGTGAAGACCAAGCTCCGATGCCTGCCATCTGCTATGAGCTCTTTGTTTCCCCCACCACTGTTGCCAGGGTTCGTTTTTCCTCTCTGCAGCCAACACATGGGTTGTTTTAGAAAGAACACCAGGTTAGACCCTTCAGAATAAATAAATAGAAATGATTTTGGAGTTACAGATTGTATAGATTACCCACCACTGGTAAACTTTTCTCTTTACATTCTTGTAACTTAAACACAGCCCCAATATATTTACTCTTCAGCTGGAAGAAAAAGGAGAAAGGGCTGCTGGCTAGTTTTCAGGGTCCTCTCTCCGGAGAGCAAGTTCCTACCCCTGGGCTCCTCAAGAGAAACGCTTCTTTCAACCTGGGCTGTGTGCCTTCATTTCAAAGATGTATCATCTCACCAATAATATTTTCCCCAAGAATTTTTACCATTTGAGGAGGTGGCTCTATTTCAATGATAAGCGCTGTTCTACATGAAAAAACACCCATTCACTCTCTAGCTGGTGCCCTTAGGAGTTGTGTGACCCTGGGCAGCTCACATCACCTCTCTGGGCCTGTGTCCTCAGCTGTAGAATAGCACCAACCTCAAGTGTCTCACAAGCCAGGGATGGAAAAGAAACAAGCAATCGAATGTAGAAGTCTCAAGAGCAGAGTTGAACTGTAAAATATGATTTTAACTGTAAAATATGATTCCAGAGGGAATGTATGTTGCACATACAGACTCCAGGGGCAGAAACACAGAGAAATACAAAGGATGGAACTGAAATTGCCAGAAATCCCATTCCTGTGTTAAAAATCTTGTCAGCCCTGTGAAGGGGAGGAGATGTGTTCACACATCACTCCATGAGGACTCCTGGCTTCAGTGGCCCCACGTTCACACACACGTGTGCCTGTGGGTTCATGCGTGAGCTGGGTTAACACACCGTCGTACAAAGTCAGGACTCATTGAGCTCTTCTGTATAGTCGAATAAGTTCATTATTACAAACAAATTTTGAAAATTAGTCTTATAGTCTGTTGATTTTGAATAAAAATTTTTGTAAATAGCAAAAAAAAAAAAAAAAGAGAGAGAGAGAGCAGGCAGTCTCTATTCTTATTCTCTTAGACAACTCTGAGCACATTTCACGCAAGCTTTCTGTTCCTATAGTGAACATTTCTCGGGACTTCAGGTTTCAAGGACAGGACTGCCAGTGCTTTCGAAGGCTTGTCGGGCTCCTGGGAGCCTCCTCATTTGCCCGCTGTTTATTGCAGGGAGTGAGTCTTGAGATTTCTTAAGCACAGGGAGGCAGGGACAAAACATGTGGGTGCCCTGGGGTGTCGGGGTGCACCTTTCCTGCAGGAGGTGGGTGACAGTGGCCGATGATCAGGGAGTCCCCAGCAGACATGAGGCACCAGGCTGGGCCACGAAGCCTGGGCTCCATCACTCGTACTAAACTTCGTGATGACAGATGTTGCTGCCTGGTTCACAGGTGATGTTTCAGCTTGTCCAGCTCAATGACTGGCCCAAGTTTGCAGTGAATTAGTAGTAAAGGGGGCAAGCTGGTTTTGAAGACAGGTCTGCAGGCTCCAGAGGCCTGGGCGACATGCGACTCCAGCTGTGTCTGAAAAACTCACTGTGGGACTCTGGCTTCCTCACAGGGAGGCTTAAGCCAACAGACGCACCCCCTGCCACCCAGCACTACCCCCTGGTCGGCGATGCCCCCTGGTCGGCGATGCCCTGAGGGAAGGGGCCGCTGCTCTGCATCTCTGCGCTTACTCACCCCGCCCACACGCGGGGCCCGTGATTCCCACGTCCCCCTGGAGGAAGCTGCCTCTTTGGTGAGTAAGACTCCAGTTGGTTGGCATCATGTGGGGGCGTTCCTGCCCTTTGTGTTCACATATGCTTTAGCGTCGTGCTACCTGCTGGTCCAGAGAAAAAGTTTAGGAGTAAAACACAGAACCTGGGATAGTCCTAGACCCACCATTTTTTAAAGAAAACCTGGTGCGAGAACTTGTTTTTCAAACTAGGAAATGCCCTACAAATAAAGAGAGGAGAACGCAGAACTACTGGCTTCCTGGGACATCCCGACACCGGAAGGGTGTGGTGAGTGTTTGGACGTAGGCTCTGCTGCGTCTTGACTAGCTGGGAAAACTGTCCCTGAGGAACCATAAACAGGTCTGAGCACTAACATCATGGGAGTCCTTGCCGTGAGCTTTTTGGTCTGGTGTCAGCATCCCAAGGGAACACTCTGAAGCAGGCAGAATGGCCAAGACACCAGACCCAGACTTGTAAAACCGCAGGGTCAGAGGGGCCCTGGATGATGTAGCAGTCAGGAAGGGCCAAGCCGGGCCAAAGTAACAAACAACCCCCAAAATCTGAGGTTTGTGCCTTCATTTATTTATTTTTTTTAATCAAGGCTTATTTCTCTTCATGTGGGAGGTCCATTATAAGCTGGCAGGGGCCTCTGCTTGGTGACTCAGACTCAGGAAGTCATGCCATCTTGATCATTCCAGTTGCCCTGTGAGGGTCTCATGGTAGCAACGAGCCACCCCAGCCCAGAAGTGACCCATTTCTCACTGGCTCTTGACTCACTGGCCTGAACTCGTCACCCACAGGGGCAGGCATGGTAATCCTACCAGCATCCTTGACAGGAAACTCCTGGAAATAATTGGCAAACACAGCACATGTGGGTGTGACAACCACACACAGCGACTGGACTTCTGACCGGTGGCTAATGGCTCACAGTCAGTGGGGTTAAGAAGGGTTCAGAGGCCTTCCAGGCAGCACAAGCTGACCAGTAAGCTATGCCTGGCATGGCTGCTGGCCTGAGGCATGTTCCAGGGAACTGCCACTCTGGCCAAGACCAGCACCCTCACCTTGCCAATGAAAAACCTGGGGTCCCAGAGAGAAAGCGGCAGTCCTGGGCGACAGAGCTGGTTAGGGGCAGGGCCAATGGAGTCCAGGGCTTGCTCCTCCTAGACCAGCCCTGCTTCGGCTTATACAGGCCACTACTTCTAGGACTTGACCAAAAAATCAGACACCTCCTTCCTCTAAAACCTACCAAGGTTTCTTTTCACTTGTTAAATAAAAAGTTAAAAAGCAGTGTCAATTTGTGACCCATTCCCCTCTCTTCTCAAATCTGGAGCTGGAGGGGGGCTGGTCACATTGATTGTCGAGCATAGAGCTGTTGATAAAAATGAAAAACACAAACCGAGGAAGAAGATCTGGCCGAGTCTCCACTGTTTGTTCATAAGAACCGAAACTACCCTGTCTTTATTTTTCAGTGGAGGGTCGTGTGGGTCAGCCACACGCTGGCATTTGGGTTTGTAATTCCCACCAGATGAGTCAGCAGAGAGAAGAACACAGAGTTTTTTCAGCAGACATCTTTGAGCTGGTGCCCACTACCATTAGAGAGAGGGAAAAAAAGCCCTGTTTATAGAGTAAGCATGTAATAAGCGCAGAGCCCCGTACACCCCATACCCAGAGTCGTCAGCGTCCCTAGGGGCCCGACTCCCTCCCCTGTTGGGGGCAGACATGGCTGGCTTGTTCCAGCATGGAACACTCACTCCTTCCTTCTCTGAGGGCAACCACGACAGCGTTTCTCAGTGGTGGAATGCCCATAAAGACCTGTGGAAAATGTGACTTAAATTCCACCCTGGAATCCTGGAAGAGTGTGTGTGCACCTATACACATGCACGCCCACGCACGTGTGCCCAAGTGATGAGTATGTTGTGAGAAACACGTTTGCATCCACCTCAGGCAGGAGCAGCTTCAGCTACAGACACAGCCAGTCCCAGCCCACCTGCTAGATCTAGCACTGAACAACAGGGGCTTAAATGCCACCTCCAGCCCAGAAGAGGAGCCCTTCCTTGGCTTATTCATACTAATCCGTAAATGACTGACACTGGTTTTTTGGAACAAGTCTTGGAAGGGTAGGTTGCTGAGGTCATAGAGGGTGAAAGATGGGTCACAGAGAAGGGGGAGATGCATTTAAACAAAGGAGAAAAAGCGTCAACAGAAGGTGGTGTAGGACAGAAGCACAGACTTTCCTCCTATCAGACTTTTGCTGAGAACCAGCATGGAGCTCATCACAACTGTGATGTGAGCTGAAACCTGCCCAGTGTTTCCTCTGCTCTCCACGCTTGCTCGGTTGGAAAGTGACCAGTTTGGGGCTGAACTGGTCCATGGGCTTGGGGCTCCATGTTGTCCTCAGGTTTCTCTATTTCTCAGACCGCCCAGAAACCACACCTGCATCTCCCCATCTCCGTTCAGATCACTCAGTCATGTCCAACTCTGCAACCCCATGGACTGCAGCAAGCCAGGCTTCCTGGTCCATCACCAACTCCCGGAGCCTACTCAAACTCATATCCATCGAGTCTGTGATGCCATCTACCCATCTCATCCTCTGTTGTCCCCTTCTCCTCCTGCTTTCAGTCCTTGCCAGCATCAAGGTCTTTTCCAATGAGTTCTTTGTATCAGGTGGCCAAAGTACTGGAGCTTCAGCTTCAGCATCAGTCCATCCAATGAATATTCAGAACTTACTTCCTTTAGGATGGACTGGATGAATCTCCTTGCAGTCCAAGGGACTCTCAAGAGTCTTCTCCAGCACCACAGTTCAAAAGCATCAATTCTTCAGCTTGCAGCTTTCTTTATAGTCCAACTCTCACATCCATACATGACTACTGGAAAAACCATAGCTTTGACTAGATGGACCTTTGTTGGTAAAGTAATGTCTCTGCTTTTTAATACGCTGTCTAGGTTGGTCATAGCTTTTCTTTCAAGGAGCAAGCGTCTTTTAATTTCATGGCTCCAGTCACCACCTGCAGTGATTTTGGAGTCCCCCAAAATAAGGTCTCTTACTGTTTCCATTGTTTCTCTATCTATTTCCCATGAAGTGCTGGGACCAGATGCCATGATCTTAGTTTTCTGAATGTTGAGCTTTAAGCCAACTTTTTCCCTCTCCTCTTTCACTTTCATCAAGAGGTTCTTTAGTTCTTCTTCACTTTCTGCCATAAGGGTGGTGTAATCTGCATATCTGAGGTTATTAATATTTCTCCTGGCAATCTTGATTTCAGCTTGTGCTTCATCCACCCCAGCATTTTGCATGATGTACTCTGCATATAAGTTAAATAGAAAAAGTGAAAATGAAATCGCTCAATCGTGTCTGACTCTTTGTGATCCCATGGACAGTAGCCTACGAGGTTCCTCCATCTATGGAATTTTCCAGGCAAGAGTATTGGAGTTGGTTGCCATTTCCTTCTCCAGGGAATCTTCCCAACCCAGGGACTGAACCTGGGTCTCTTGCATTGCAAGTGGATGCTTTTACCGTCTGAGCCACCAGGGAAGCTCAAGTTAAATAAGCAGGGTGACAATATAGAGCCTGATGTACGCTTTTACTGATTTGGAACCAATCTGTTTTTCCATGTCCAATTCTAATTGTTGCTTCTTGACCTGCATATAGATTTCTCAGGAGGCAGGTAAGGTGGTCTGTTATTCCCATCTCTTGAAGAATTTTCCACTGTTTGTTGTGATCCACACAGCCAAAGGCTTTGGTGTGGTCAATAAAGCAGAGGTAGATGTTTTTCTGGAACTCTCTTGCTTTTTTGATGATCCAATGGATGTTGGCAATTTGATCTCTGGTTCCTCTGCCTTTTCTAAATCCAGCTTGAACACCTGGAAACTCATGGTTCATATACTGTTGAAGCATGGCTTGTAGAATTTTGAGCATCACTTTGCTAGCGTGTGAGCTGAGAGCAATTATGAGGCAGTTTGAACATTCTTTGGCATTGCCTTTCTTTGGCATTGGAATGAAAACTGACATTGTCTAGTCCTGTGGTCATTGCTAAGTTTTCCAAATTTGCTGGCATATTGAGTGCAGTACTTTCACAGCATCAGCTTTTAGGATTTGAAATCGCTCAACTGGAATTCCATCACCTCCACTAGCTTTGTTCATAGTGATGCTTTCTAAGACCCATTTGACTTTGCATTATAGGAAGTCTGGCTCTAGGTGAGTGATCACACCATCATCGTTATCCAGGTCAGGAAGATCTTCTTTGTATAGTTCTTCTGTGTATTCTCACCACCTTTTCTAAATATCTTCTGCTTCTATTAAGGCCACACCATTTTTGTCCTTTATTGTGCCCATCTTTGCATGAAATTTTCATCCCCATCTAGACATTGCTTTGCCAGCAACCAATCCAAACCTTCTTTTGAAGTAGCAGTTGAAGCAGCAAAGGGGTGTTGGGGGCAAGAAGAGCAGGATGGGATGGGATGGACCAGATGCAGGACATGGGTGTGGGAGTCCTGGGAAGGTGGGGAGGAGCCCACAGGAGGGTCCTGCCACAACCACAGTCAGGGTTTCTCAAGTCTCTGTGCCTTTTCCCTGAAGTGCAGCGTCTCTCAAGGCTAAAAGCGTATCATGATTCTCAGGCATGGAAAAATAAAGTGGGCTGGTCTGGCTAATGTAATTCAGATGCACTGCCTCTCCTCCCCTCTACTGGAGCCACAAGGCTTGGCTATATCTGATCTGGAAGAAAACCCATGTCTCAGGGGCTCTGATACGCATCTCCGTTCAAGCCTGTGTGTGTGAGCATTCCCGGCCGCCAGCTGGGGCCCAAACACGTGCCTAGAGGGAGGAGAGGAGTTCTGGGGCGCAGCCCTAAGGGGAAAGCTATCTGTTATGATGGCCCAGGTCAGGTACAGGTGAGTCAGGCCACACTCTTGTCATCCGCCTCCGGTAGGAAGCAGTCCCAGCAGCATTTCACCTCAGCCCTAGGTAGGGAGGTCTGCAGAGACCCTGTTCTCAAATAAAATCCCAGGTCCCGGGGCTTGAACACATCTTTTTGAAGGATACTATGGAGCTCTCATAGATATTCAGTCAGTACTCACAGCAGCCTGATGGGATGGCTGCTGCTGTTACTTCTGTTAGACAGCTGAGGAAGAGAGGCTCAGAAAGGTTAAGTTCCTCACACAAGATCACACGGCATTCTAACACACAGAGGTGGGACTTGAACGCTGACAGCTTGCTCCAGACAGCTTGGGGCTGTTAAGAGAAGTGCTGCTGTGCTCAGCCACACACAGGGCTGTGTATGGACACATGTTCTCTTAGGGTAACCTCTACAGATGGGTAGTCCTAGGCCGTACGGTGAGTCTGTATTTGACTTAAAAAAAAAAACATATCTATATAATTATTTGGATGCGTCAGGTTTTAGTTTAGGCCCAGGGATCCTTCACTGCAGTGTGAGGGCTCCGGAGCACACGAGCTTAGATGATCGGAGGCACGTGGGGTCTTAGTTTCCCCAACTAGGGAGCAAACCTGAGTCTCCTGCATTGCAAGACGGAGCCTTAACCCCCGGACCACCAGGGAAATCCTGTATTTAACTTTATAGGATAGGCCATCCTGTTTTCCTCACAATGNACTGCAGTGTGAGGGCTCCGGAGCACACGAGCTTAGATGATCGGAGGCACGTGGGGTCTTAGTTTCCCCAACTAGGGAGCAAACCTGAGTCTCCTGCATTGCAAGACGGAGCCTTAACCCCCGGACCACCAGGGAAATCCTGTATTTAACTTTATAGGATAGGCCATCCTGTTTTCCTCACAATGTGTGACAGTTCTCACTGCTCATGTGTTTTGCCAGGATTTGGAATCCTCTGTCTTCTCTACCTTAGTTGTCTTGTGGCTGCACAGGGCTATTTCACTGTAGGTGTGATGTGCATAAAATGAGCATACAAAAATAAGATGCAGAGTAACCAGAGAGAGAAAAAGAGACAGAAATCGGAAACCCTGAGGTCAAGCTTCATAGCCAGGAGGAGTGCTCTGCAAAATATTGAATCCTGACAGTCTCCTCTGTGATGAAGTGAGAAGAAACCGCCAAAGAGGCAAGAGAACCAACAGGGCCAGGGCCCTCACCACCAGCATCCCCGGTGAACCCTTTCCCCGCTCTGCTCCCTCTCATCCTGGCCCCAGGTGTGGAGGCTTACTTTTCAGTTCCAGCCACGTCTTGGTCACAAAGCGGTCCCTCACCTTTAGAAGAACCTGCAGCCTCGGAGATCCAGAGAAACGGACCAGTTGGCTTCACAGCACGCTCTAAGAATCCTTGACTCGCTGGTGGTCTTAGCTCTGTCCCGTCCCTGCCTCACTTGCCCCCCCCCCACCCAGGGGTGCTAGCTGGACCCACCTCCCACATGAACAATGCACATGAATCCTTCTGTGGGGATTTGCTAACCGGGGGAAGCCAAAACTAAGACAGGACCAACTGACCGCAAGAGAATGGAATATTTGAAACTGAGCCATTCCGAACAGAAATCCACAACCTACGATCATAGTCAGAGAAGGTCCAGGATACAGGCAAAGAAGCACGTAAAACCCCCTGGTGTCTCGTGGACACCAGCCACACAGCCTCATACGGGGAGGTCACCAAACACGATGACGCCTCATACGGCCAAGCGTCCTAGCGTCTGTTGGCCTGACACACAACACACTCACCCTCAGGAGGAAGTGGTAGCCTTCTCCACTGGGTGTCACTCGGAAGGAACTCATATATCTGAATGGAGAGCCCCTCGGCCTGCCCGGGTCACCCACAAGTCCCCATGTGGCGTCTACCGCCAGTGTCTGAAAATAGAAGCCCCCGCCCCCCCCCACCCGCGCAGTGGGGGAACCACAGGAAGTAGTTCAAAACCACTTCCGGCGGCCACTCTGCGGCCGTTGTGAATAGAAACGAGGCTGCTGCGGGATTCATAGGCAGTTCACAGGGTCTTCTGTCAAGATGGAGCCATCCTGGATCGGGATGAGCTGTGGGGGTGGACGCGCGTCCCGTGGGCCAGGGCGCCGGGTCCATTCCCAGGCCGTCAGACCCTGAGCCGGCACAGACAAAGCTCCGGAACTCACGGAAACGGACTTCAGCCTCCTCACGTCCGGCAGCAGCTCCACGGCGCAGCCCGCAGCCCACACCCCGGGCAGCCCACACCCCGGGCGGCAGCTCCAAGCAGATTTCTTTCGGTCCTGGGCTTGACCTGCCCTCTCTCCGCCCCCCCCTACAGCTGCTTTTACTGTACTGCCTTTCACTGTATTTTACACGGAGAGAGCCTCAACAGCTGGCCTCGGCAGCGTGGTTTTTTCTGTCATGTGATTTTGTGTGGCGGCAGCGGTGCTGACCTGCGGCTTGCCTCACACTGGCGAAGTTCGCAGCAGGCAGCCGTATAGGAGAATGCCGCGTTTGTCAGCTCACCCTGCTCATGGCGACAGTGACGTCCTCCGAGCAGCCAGCCGGGGGTTCCCAGCAGCCCCCTACCCATCTGGGGCTGGCAGGCTGAGCTCAGGCCCCACCCCCACAGAAGATGCTGTGGCTTTGGC
Organism: Neotragus moschatus; assembly: GCA_006410615.1. Taxonomy (NCBI): domain Eukaryota; kingdom Metazoa; phylum Chordata; class Mammalia; order Artiodactyla; family Bovidae; genus Neotragus; species Neotragus moschatus. The sequence continues at coordinate 576,269 of SJYA01002347.1, read as the reverse complement.
TTCCAAGGTGACAGGAGAAGCGGGCTCCTCACCACCCGCTGCTACTTCTCTCAGGATAGAACGCAGAGGGAGGGAACATCTCATGGGCAAAAGCCGCAGAGTTAAAGTCGTGGCCTCACCGTGGCTGCTCCCCACAGTCTCATGGGCACCCCTCCCCACGTCAGCCACTGGAGTCCAGGCGCCAAGACGCTTCTGTGAGAATGACAGCTCAGGCCCTTCTCTCCAGGACCTGGTGTCTAGGGCGTGGCCAGGAGACCAGGAAGGAGTGCATTAAACCACTCCTTAAATAAGCCTCAAGAGCAGCCATGCAATTAACCAGCTCAACCCAAACAAAACAAGGATCCCTCAGCGGGCTTCCCCAGGGTTGGCTCGGCTGGATCTCACGGTCTGTGAGGACAGAAGGCAGGGCTCTCCTCAGTCCCAGAGCCTATCCTGGATCCCTAGCCTGACCTGAGAAAGGGGGAGATGAAAAGGGAGCAAAAGCATTTCCTGAAAATGGGGAACAGTCCCCATCCCCACGGCCCTTTAGGTGTGCGTGTTCCATGGCTGCCTCACATCCTGGCCCTTTTCTTCCATTTGTCCGGGAGGCCCTCCTCTAGAGGAGGAGTCGCTTCTGGCGCATTCAGACCGGAGTTCATGGAATCGAGGCGTGGCCTCCGGCTCTGATGCACAGGAGATGCACACCCTGGGTGCTGGGGGCAGAGTGAGGGTGGAGGACAGACCCTCTGAGGCCTGTCCTGGGCAGTGGGACCCCAGGCAGGTCCTGCAAGAGCAGCGAAGCCCTGGCCGCCTCCTCTCCGTGGGCAGTGCCTGTGGCAGGCACACACTGACACATCTGTTACTCACATGAATGCGTGTCTGTATTTTCACCAAGACTTAAGTCATATTTGAAGTCTTAGCCCAGGTTTTCCACAGGGCAGTGGGCACTCAGGGACAAATTTAGCCTCCATTAAAGGAGCGAGTCTTCCAAAGCTAGACGTGCAGCCAGCATTGCCTCGCAGAGCATGTGCAGCCAGATGGGAAGCTTCTCAGTCTTTGCCATGAGGTTTCCCATGTCAAGTGCCTCTAATGACGTCCTTCCGGCGTACTACCAAGCCCGTTTTATTTGTACCATTTGTCACAGATGCTGGGATGTGGCGTGGATTGGGAAGGCTAAATCTGTCCCCTGGTTCGGGGTTTTGGGGACCTTATCAGACTAGAGTGGCTAGCCGCTCTCCACCCCTTGTCCAGGTACCCACAGGGGCCTGCAGGCACATCAGAGTCAAGTGTAGCTCTCCTCCTCACACACCACCCCCCCCCCCGCACCCCGAGATATTTACAGTCTCAAGGAGGCTAGAGCCAGAATCCAGAGGGGTGTTCTGAAGACAACAGGCTCAGGAAAGGCCCTTCTCATTTTCTCCTTAAGATGCCCAAGGCGTGAGTTCTCAGATTTGTGGGTCAAGACTAGTCGACTGGGCTGTAGATACTTACAGAACAGTCTAGAGCTTAGTGTCCTGCCTCCTCCCAGTATCTCGGCAGGAAGTGGTGGGGGAGAATCTAAGGCACACCCAGCAGGGTGATGACAGTGGGGGCGAGGCTGGAGCTGGTTTAGGGTCCCCAGTCTGCGAGGGCCCCTGCAGTGTTGGCAGGACCTTCTGGGGAGGGCAGCCCTGGGGCTGGCAGCAGGGGGCTGGGAGCAGGACTGTGGGGTCCCTGCAAGCTGGCAGGACCCAGCGCTGGGCTGGAATTAGTCTCCAAGGAGGCCAAGTTTCCACGAAGGTCCAGCCCCTGAGATGCAGGAGGAAGAAGCAGTGTCTGGGCTGACTCCAGCCTGGGGTTTCCCTTTTCAATACAACTTTTGTTACAGTAAGTCCAACTACCAGCGCTTTTCTGTCACCTGGTCTTCTAAAAGCTGACAGACCCTCTTACAGCTGTGTTTCTGGCTCCTCCTCTTTGTCCTTTTGACAGATTTACGTCTTAGAAGAATAAGGTGAGGTGGAAGGCATGAATGTTTATGGCAGTCCCCATAACTTCGTCCAGGAAAGTGAAGTGAAAGTGAAAGTCACTCATTTGTGTCGGGCTCTTTGTGACCCCATGGGCTGTAGTCCATGGAATTCCAGAATATTGGAGTGGGTAGCCTTTTCCTTCTCCAAGGGATCTTCCCAACCCAGGGATTGAACCCAGGCTTCCTGCATTGCAGGCAGATTCTTTACCAGCTGAGCCACAAAGCTTTCTAAAGCTTCCTTGTGCGGTAAAGAGACCTGATGAACCTCCAGTGATGGCGGTCTCATTTCTACTTGGTCTAAATGTAACATTGTCATCTGTCCACAGGAGCCTGGGGGGCTGTCCTCAAATAGAAGAGACACAAAAGAGACTCTGCCAGGCAGAGCAGGCTATCAAGCATTTTGTTGAATACATGAATGTTGTGTTGTGAGTTGCTCCCAGTCGTGTCTGACTCTTTGTGACACTATGGACTATGGCCTGCCTGGGGTGCTTTCCTGAGCTCCCCACCGCCATCGGGAGGGCTGGGTGGGCAGGGCGCGAAGCTCACATGGCAGCTGAGTAGATGCAGGCTGTCCTCTGGGGGGCAGAGGCCTTCCTCATATCTAATTGCTTGGTGATGACAGGACCACCCACTGTCCTAAATTACCCTCCACTTGCTGAACCCGGCGTCCAGCGCTCCCATGAGGAGCTTCATGTGTTATGTATTAGCAGGTAGGTCTCTGGTCCACCCTGACACACACTCAAAGCCGACCCGCAGGGCTCCGGTCACACGGTGAATGAGTGATGCCAAGCCTTCTGCCCCAGGAATCTCACTCAAGTTCTTGCGGCAAAGTAGACATCAGTGCCCCAGAGAAAGGTGCCAAGGGGTCCCCTGATGCCTCGCGTGCAACAGCCCCAAACCCGCAGATGCCTAAATCAGGGTTCTGCACCTGGACATGGTATACCACTGCCGCTAGGGACCCTGCAGGTCAACAGGCAGCTGCTGGCTGGTATGCAGACATGGTGGTCAACTTGATTGTGCTCAGGGGTGCCCAGACAGTGGGCGAACAGTCTTTCTGTCCAGGAGGGTATTTCTGTCCGGGAGGTTGTCTCCGTTTGGGAAGAGGGGTCCCCATCCAGGAGGGTGTCCCTGGGTGAGATGAGCACTGAGATATGACCCTCTCAGAGCAGGTGGCTCCCCACACGCAGGCATCACCAGTCCACTGAGGGTCNAGGGATCCATCTGCTTCTTGTCTCTGTTTCGTATATTTCGTGTATATGGAAATTTCACGTATACGAATGTCGAATTTCACTTATATGGTCATAAACTTTGTACTCTTTCTTGTGTAGCTTCTTTCATTTGGCAGTTCTTTCAAGATTCATCTATGTTATAGCATGTTTCAATCATTTTTTAAAAGCTATCATGGTACAGTTGGTATATAGCAGCACGGGTCAATAGTTTGTTTGTTTTATGACTAAACTTCCATTATATGGATATAGCACAGTTTTGTCCATCCGTTCATGTGCTAATAGACATTTCAGTTGTTTCCTATTTGAGCTTATTATAAACAAAACTGTTACCAACGTTTGCCTTCCATTTTTCTTGGGTAAATACCGAGGAATGGACTGGCCAGATCATATGACAATTATATGTTTAACTCTTTAAGACATTGCCAAACTGTNATATGGATATAGCACAGTTTTGTCCATCCGTTCATGTGCTAATAGACATTTCAGTTGTTTCCTATTTGAGCTTATTATAAACAAAACTGTTACCAACGTTTGCCTTCCATTTTTCTTGGGTAAATACCGAGGAATGGACTGGCCAGATCATATGACAATTATATGTTTAACTCTTTAAGACATTGCCAAACTGTTTTCCAAAGTGCTTGTCCTGACTTTCAGTTTCAGCTCTGACGTGTAAAAAGCTTGACGTGTAAAAACTCTCACCACAAGAAAAGTGCTGAACAGCCCGAGGACTGGTTACTCTCCCTGGACACATCAGAGAACTGGGATCTAAGGGCAAACCATTGGAAGGTCACAAGGAAGATCTACTTCCTTGGAGCATGAGCTGCCAGAGCCATAATCTGGAGCATTTTTCTTAAATGACGACTTGCTGGAGGCTGAGTGTAGGCTGACATGAGCGTGAGAAACGCCCAGGCCTGCAGGCTCAGGGCATGTCCACAGGCTCATGGCTCACCAGGTTTTGACAGAAAGTGGCTGAGAAAGACCCCTACCCAGGTGCGGTTCATCTTTTATTTCTGGCCGCCCTCCTAGGTGTGTGGTGGCACTGTGCATTTCCCAAATGACTAGTGATGTGAACCATCTTGTCCCGTAGTTGCTCGCCGTGCAGAGGATCTTCCTGGGTGGTGCTCCTGTCCCAGTCTCTGCCCCTCCGTCTATCAGGTTGTTCATTTTCTTAGGATTGAGTGTTTTGTTGCCGTTCTTTGGTTTTGGGCCGCATCAAGTCTTACATAGATGCAGCACACAAGATCTTCGCTTCCTTGTACAGGATCTTTAGCTGAGGTACGGGAACTCTTAGACATGGCATGTGGGTCTAAGTTCCCTGACCAGGGACTGAAGGTGGGCCCCTGTGTGGGGAGTGTGGCGTCTTAACCCCTGGACTACCAGTGAAGTCCCTATGGATGAGTGTTGAAAGTTCTTTGTATATTCTGAATCAAAGTGATCAGATATGTGATCTTCAAATATTTTCTCTCATTATAAAGCTTGTCTTTTGATTCTCTTAACTGTCTTTTGAAAGCAGGCGTTTTGAATTTTGATGAAATGTGTAGTTCGTGCATGTGTAAAAGATAGAGATTATGACAAACCTAAGAAATCTTTGCCTAACACGTGGTCACAAATGTTTGACCCTTTTATGGTTTTTGGTTTTATATTTAGATCTATGATCCATTTTGAGTGTACTACATATGAGATGAAGTGGTAACAATTTGTATTTTTCAAGGGAAGGAAGTTTCCTTCTGTTCATTGTTTTCTGAGAGTTTGTTTTTTAAAAATCAGGAATAGGTATTAGATTTTCTCAAACATTTTTCCTACCTTTATTGAAATGATTATATGATTTTCTTTTTTAGTTTGTTCATGTGAAAATTACGTTGACTATCTTATCAATTAGTCTTGCCTTTCTGAGTGGGGCAGACCTCACTTAGTCATGATACATTCTCCTTTTAATGTATCACTAGGTCTAATGCCAGAGACTGTTTAGCTTTCTTGCTTTTATGTTCCAGAGGAATAGCGGTCTGTAGTTCTCTTTTCTTAAAATTTATTTGTCTGGATTTGGCATAAAGGTAATGCTGATTCATTAAATGAGTCCTTTTCAATGTTTTAGAAAAGTGAAAGTGTTAGTTGCTCAGTTGTGTCCAACTCTTTGCGACCCCACGGACTGTAGCCCGCCAGGCTCCTCTGTCCAGGATTTCCAAGACGAGAATACTGGAGTGGGTTGCCATTTCCTTCTCCAAGGAATCTTCCTGACCCAAGGATAAAACCTGAGTCTCCTGCATTCCAGGCAAAGTCTTTACCATCTGAGTCACCAGGGAAGTCATAAAATTTGGGTAAAATTAGAATAATTATTCTCCTTAAATGTTTGAAAAGAATTCACTAGTGAAGCCATATGGGCCTAGAGTATTCTTTGTGGAAGGTTTCTAACTGCAAATATAATTTTATTATTGATAATAGAGAGTGCTCTTGCCTATCTAATTGTCTGTTTCCTTCAGAATCAGCTTTGGTAAGTTTGCATCTCGCAGGCAATTTATCCACTTTTCCAAGTTGTCTGTAAGATCTGTAGTGGTGTCAGTATTCTCATTTCTGATATTGGTAATTCTCGTCCTTTCTCCTTTTCCTGATACAGATGTTTATGATTTTTTTTTTTTGTATTTGAGTTTTGTGCTTTTAGTGACACTGCTTTTTCAATTTTTATTGAAGCATGGTTGATTTACAGTGTTGTGTTCATTTCTGCTGTACAGCAAATTGACTCGGTTTATATATATGTATTTTCTTTTCCATATTCTTTTCCATTATGGTTTATCGCAAGATGTTGAATAGAGTTCCCTGTGCTTTGCAGTAGGCCCTTGTTTATCTGATGTTTATCAGTGTTATTGATCTTCTCAAGGAACCAGTTTTGGGGGTCACTGGCCTCCTCTGTCATTCCCTGTTTAGAATCTCCCTCCGCTAGAGGAGTCCTTCCTTTCCCTCCTTTCCCTGTGCCTCAGTAGCCCCTCAGACAGCACCTCACCTGTTCCTGGTCTGGGGCTGGGCTCCAGGGCTGAGTCTTCTACCAGCTCCCCCTTTTCTCAACCCCCTCAGCCCCAGTGCCTCCAAGTTTCACGTGAAAATTTGTTCAGAGCTGGAGCATTCCAGTCAGATACTTCAGTGAAAACGCATGTGTGGATCTTGAGATGCTCTAGCTGTTTGCACAACAGCCTGAAGGACAGGGAGGTGAAATGCAGTGTCCCTTCAGTGACAGCGGTGTTCATTCCCTGACTCTGCCCTTTGCTAACTCATGACAAGTCACTAACTGTCTCTAAGCCTCAGTTTCCCTCTCTCTAAAATGGGAATAATAATAATAGGGTTGTTTAAGAGCCCAATGAGATGATGAATGCAAACAGCTTAGCACAGACTCGTACCGGGCAAGCATTCCGTAAGCAGTTGCTATTAAAATATGACAGTGAGCATTATGGTCTGAGGCTCCGTTCCCTTTACTGCTGGAAAGGAAGGATTTATGGTCTTCCTTTTCTTATGTTGATGTTGGAGCTAGTGGTTATTGGTTGTAAATGTTACAAATATAAACCTGTGGTGCAAGTCCACAGACGATGCAGTTTGTCCCATTAGGGCCGCGTCCATGGCCACACCTGGTGAAGCGCTGGGGTTTGCATTCCCAACACCCAAAATACACTTCAGCTATAAAAGCCTCACTTTGGGAGCTTGACGGCTCTGTGGCTGCATCCAAGAAGAGCTCAGGTCACGGGTATTTGTCTGAAAACTGTCACAGGTCTTTCTCTGGGGTGCAGTTGTGCTCACGTGGCTGAGGAGAACTGAGGGGCAGGGGTGTTGGCACCAGACCTCTGTGCAGCCAGGGCCTCCAAACCCAAACCAGCTGCCCCGCTCCCCGGTGGGAATGTCGTCGCTGGCATCCTCAGGGCAGGATGTGAGCCCTGTGGCCGGACGGCTGGAGAGCGAGCGGAGGGAGGGAGACCCCGCGGGGAGAGATTTCTGTGTGGGAGAGCCGGAGGGGCCGGGAGGGCGGTCAGGTCGGGGAGGATGTGAAACCTGTCGGCTTCCCTGATGGTCTGTGTCCAGGGGGCCACATCCTGAATAGCACATGACAGACGTGGCTCTGTGTGACACCCCCACCCCCACCCCAGGCCAGACAGCCTCCGCTCTTCTGTCCTGGTCTGTCTCCAGGGATCTCTGATGGACATGTAAGCCACTCAGATGTCTAGTCACCCTACGGCCAATGTGAGATGGCAGAGGGTGGGGGACAGCCAGGGCAAGGGGAGAAGCACTGGGAGGTGGGACCCCTCAAGCAGCCCCTGTCCATGTGCTCCCACGTAAGAGACCCTGCCTGAGCCGCTGGCCAAGGTCTGTGAGGACACAGACAGATAGAACAGGCGCTGAGCTAGCTATTCTATCGCTGCTGGGGGCGGCTTGGCACCCAGCTAGCAGTGGCTTACAGGTCACAGCTGACATGAGCCCCTGACTTTCTGAGGGCCTCAGGGTTTTCCATCCGGAGAGTGAGAGTCGTAAGGCAGCCTCTGAGCCTTCTTCCTGGGAGAACCAGAGCCCTGCCCGCGTCTCCGCATGCCCGCCTTCCCACGGCCTGTGTCACCTCCCCTTCAGTCTCTTATAAGGACACCTGCCATCTCAAGATCCCTGATCACATCTGCAAAGACACTTATTCCAAGTAAAGTCCTGCTCACTGGTACCAGAGACAGGATGTGGGCATGACTTTGGGCACGTTGGCCCCCATGGCACGCTTCACCTCAGGGCAGCGCGGTGCAGGAAATAGGGAGACGCCGTTGGCCCCGGTGTGTATCTTGGCTCTGCTGTTTCTGGTGGGGTGGCCCGCGCCTCTCTGAGCCTCTGGCTTTCCATCTGTATCACCCACAGCATTGCCATGAGGACTGTCTCAGATGGCACATAGGCCAGCCTTTGGCGCTACCCTTGACCACACAGTGTGGCCTTGGTACTGGGCAGCCCAGCACAGTTCTGATCCAGCAGTTAGTGGTCAACCATACTCCACCCACCAGACAGCAACGTTCCAGTCTGGGCCTGTGAGAAGAGGCCGTGCTGGCCTTTCCTGCATGGGAGACGGGGCAGACCAGAGTGGGTCCAGGAGGGGCTCTAGACTGACAGGAGGCCCGCTCTCATCCTTCCCAGCCCCCAGCCGGCCAGGCGGGGCCTTTCCCTGGGCCCTCCCTGTCTTGCTCTGTATTTGCCTGGATTAGAGCACCGGCCCCGGACTACGTTCCCAGGGAGTCAGCCAAGGGCGAGCCTCCCCCACACTCCCGGAAGATGGGACTCTGGAAGGCACTCACTGGCATCTTGGATACCCACGGCAGTCTGCCAGTGCACAGATGCCCCCAGTGTCTGCCTCCTGACCAGCCCTCCTCCCCAGCCTCCCTGCCCTCCACCCACTCCCAGGCCCCCCTAGCAGGGCCAACAGCAAATGACTGAACCGGGCGACCTCCGCATGCCCCCGGCGGCGCCAGCACCAGCCCAGGGCAGGGGCCTTCAACAAGCTTGGATTAGAGGTTTGGGGTTTGGAACATCCACATTGGGATAAAATCAGAATTTTTTTTTTTTTCAAAGAAGACAATTTGAGAGACACAGTCTGAAAAACAAAACAGCCTTTTAGCTCTTTCTCTGAAATGACATCAGCGGCCACCACAAAGCCCGCGTCGGCCCCGTTGCTCTCGGCCGTGGGGATGTATCATTTCCCCTCCAAAATACCATCGGCGTTGTCGGATCCCAGCCGACTTGGAGCCGCTCCCTCGGTGGGAAGCAGCCTCCCTTTCCCACCCATGCTCCAGAAGGGCCTTATAATTGGAAAAGTGCAAGTTGCAGGCGAACCGGGAGCCCGGGCCAGGAAATGGGTTTTCATGGTGCTGTGTTTGTCCTTGTCTTACACCCACCCCAGCAGTGCGGGCCACGTGGGCAATCGCGTCCTGGGATTCCGGGAACAGCCTTGCCCAGGACAGCTGCGCCCTGTCCCTCCTGCCCCCTCCCTCCAGCCCCATTCAGACCCGCACCCCTGGGGTTTTCAAATTGTATGAAAACTGGAAGATATTTTCAAGATGGATTTTTGTTTAATTGAGACAGCAACCCAATTTCACTGAAATTTGCTTATCACCACATATAGACATATAAAAAGCGACCAGAAAGAAATACAATGACATATTAACAGTCTGGTTGTCTAGGGCTGATGGGTTATTATTTTTTTTTTCTAATTCCTGCTACTTCTGTAAATTTTCTCAATTTTACTTTTGTAACACACAAAAAAACATTATTTATTAAAAACCACCAACTGGATCTTGTCACAGGGCCAAAATGAGCTACTTAAGAGAGTGGAAAGTCAGGCTTTGTGGAGAGCCAGCAGCCCCTGGGGACTTATTTCTTTGAAGAGACACTTTTTAAAAACTCAGAAATAATCTGCATAGTTGAAACTTCTGATCCTCTGGGATTGTTATTCCTTCATTAGTTAAAGTGATTTACTGAGTCACAGGAAATTTTGCTGCTGGCCCAAAAAGTGATCCCATTTCCCAAGCATTCACTGAGCATTTGCCCTGATAAAGCCGCTGCGTTCCTGCCCTGGGCGGGCGCACAGTCTAACGGAGACTGCTGGAGACCCGTCTCTGGTTCCTTCAATTGGCAAACACGTATGATCCGCTGCTATGTGCTAGGTGCTATTTAGGGGGTGCTGGGACGTGGCAGTCCACAAACAAGACGCCCCTGTTCTCATGGCGTTTAAATTTATGGCAAATGTAGACGAAGGAGAATGTAGCTCGCTCAGGAAATTCAGAGGAAGGGGTCAGTAATGGTAGTGACGGGAGGGGTGGTGTCCATGTGAGGGAGAGTGTTACGAGTTGGACTGTGTCTCCCCCAGGTTTCTGTGGTGAAGTCCTAACCCCAAGTGCCTTGGAGGTGACGGTATTTGGAAATGGGCTTGTTGCAGACGTAATTAGTTGACACGGTCTTTAGGGTGGGCTCTAATTCCGTGGAACTGGTACCTTGTTAAATGGAGGGGTTTGAACACAGAGCTGTCCTGCTCTCTCCATGTCAAACACGTTCTGATTCACATGGACACGTGTGTAAGGCTGGAGGGGGAGACCTCAGGGCACCTAGAGGCCCCTTCCCTTCCTGGAGCCCACCATTGGCCTTCGGGAGTGAGCTGAGGGAAGCAGGGCCCCGTGTTTGTTCACTCTTTGAGTATCACTGAGCTGCTATGAGCCAGACACTACCCTAGGACCAGATACAGATCCCTGTCCTTATGGACCAGAGATTTCCCTGAACACCTGCTATGCACAGAGATCGCACTAGGTGATCGAGACCCAGAGTCAAATGAGACAAGGTCCCTGTCCCCTTCCATCCTTCTCTTGGTCCATCCATTCATTCATCCACTCCCTGTTTCTGCTCATCTGCTGTCAGGGAGTCTGCTAGACAGTGTGGGAAACTAAAAAGGAAGAGTGACCATAATAGTCTGATCAGGAAAACAGGTGTGTTTCTTAAAAAAAAAANTCCATCCTTCTCTTGGTCCATCCATTCATTCATCCACTCCCTGTTTCTGCTCATCTGCTGTCAGGGAGTCTGCTAGACAGTGTGGGAAACTAAAAAGGAAGAGTGACCATAATAGTCTGATCAGGAAAACAGGTGTGTTTCTTAAAAAAAAAAACTCTAAACAATACGATAAGTTTTCCAATAAAAGGAAACACTGAGTGCTTTAGGGAGAGACAAACAGCCTGGGATGGAAGATTTAGAGGAGCGTCTGCAAAGGAGATGGGTTTTGAAGGAAGAACAGGAGCTCAGCAGGGAGAGAGAAGGCTCACCCGTGCAAAAGAGCAGAGGCATGCGTGAGAGCTGTGTTTCTGGTGGCCAGTGGAAGGAGAAGGAGAGGTCGTGAGGCTCCAGATGAAGCTGCGGGGACCACGGCTTTAAAGACCCTGATATTCACCCCTTTGTTCCACAGCTTTTTATTGAGCCCCTGCTGTGTGCAGGCGCTGTAGACATGACAGGAACAAGACAGTGGAGACCTCTGCCTTGAGGGAGCTTATTTCCAGCAGAGGAGACAATAAACATCCATGCAAGAGGGAGAAAGGTGATGGAGGTAGGGCAGGAGAGAGGAGAGGGTGGTCAGGGAGGGTCTCGCCAAGCAGACCCTCTGGTGGCCCCCTGGGGAAGACATTGCACCGAGGGATGGTGCCCAGCACCTTGGACCTGGGACAGGAGACAGAGCCAGGAGGAGGGNAACATCCATGCAAGAGGGAGAAAGGTGATGGAGGTAGGGCAGGAGAGAGGAGAGGGTGGTCAGGGAGGGTCTCGCCAAGCAGACCCTCTGGTGGCCCCCTGGGGAAGACATTGCACTGAGGGATGGTGCCCAGCACCTTGGACCTGGGACAGGAGACAGAGCCAGGAGGAGGGTAGTGTGCTGGGGGTGGGGGGGCTCCTGAGTGCCACACAGCCGAGGAAGCACGAGGACACGGGCTCACAGCGTTAGGCGGGGAGTTGGCCTGAGCTGGATTTGAGGGATAACTCTGGCTCCAGGTTAGGAGCAGGCCCTAGGTGGGGAGGGAGCAAGGGCAGGGACGCCTGAGCTGATGGCCCCAGCAGAGTCTCAGCAGGTTCTGGTGGCTCAGGAATGATTGAATGGATGGATGGACGGATGCTGCAGCCTCCAGGTGCTGGAGGCCCACATGGAACCTGAGACACAGCCCAGGGAGGAGGCTTATAACCCCTATTAGTAATGTCACGGCAGCGTCCGGCACTGTGTCTACTTCTGGGGCTGCTGCTTCAAATGACCACAAATTCGGTGGCTTCAAACAGCACACATGGTTCTCTCAGAGTCTGGAGGTCAGAAGCCTGATGTGGGTCTCACGGGGTCAAGTCCGGGAGTCTCAGGGCCGCTGGGTCCCTCTGGAGGCCCCAGGGGAGAGTCTTTCCTTCACTGTTTCTAGTTCCTAGAAGCGCCTGCGTCCCGTGGCTCAGAGCCACGAGCTGCCTCCAGTGATGAAACTGGGGCTCAGAGAGGGTGACTTTCCCAGGTCACACCCCTGGGTCCTAGATGCATTCCTGGCGCCGGTCACCCCCATCCACCTGCCCTGTTGCTAATGGCCCCTCCTTCACCATGTGGAATCCCCAGGGCTGTCACCTTCATAGCAAACGGCCTCCCAGGAGAGACACAGACAAGCCCCTTGAAGAAATCCTGGACGCTCACAGAGGTCACCTTGGAAAACCACCTCACCTCTGAGAAAGACTCACCCCAACCTCATCCCTGTTGCCCTGCAAGAAAGCCAGTCACCCAGTCTTGAGAACCAAGTGCCTTTCAAGCTCCCGGGGTTCCTCTGAGGAGTCCCTGGGGAGGACGGTCTCTCTGTGACAAGCCGGCTGGCAGGGGGCTCGGCCGAGCAGCGGGGTGAGCCCGTGTGTCAAGCAGAGAAGAGCCAGAGCCCCTTCTGACCTGGGCGCGGGGGTAGCGGGCGCTCACGCCAGAAGAGGCGTGCAGCCTTGTTTATTTTCGTTTCTGCGATTGAAAATGCTCACTTCCTAGGCCCCTCAGCTCGGTATGGCTGTTCCTTTAAAGAGAAAAAGGAAGTGTGGTCCTGGCAGAGTGAACCGAAGCAATAAAAAATAAATCTTGGTAATTGTTGTGGAGACAGAAAGCAAAACAAACCGGACTTAAGTACATTGTAAGAAAATGTCAGCGTCGGAGGCCGGGCCATTAGCGTGCGAAATCACTCCTCTCCCCGGAGGAGCCGCTGGACGGGGACCAGCCTGTTTGATTTTCTGCATTCCTCATTCTGGGGTTTCTTGGAACGTCAGACTACTGCGTTTTTTCCTTTTTCCTGAAAAGGATGGGTGGCTTCAGAGATGTCGATTGGAGAAACGTCAGGAAGGAGCCTGAAGGGAGACAGCCGTCTGCAAGCTGGCCGGGTCAGCAGCGGTTCCTGGGGCCCGGGGTCCGCAGGTGAGAGCGGTGGGCAGGGCCAGGGGCCGGGGTGTCCTGGAAACACCCCCCTACCGATGCCTCTGACGGCAGCGTCTCCCCTTCAGCATCACCAGAGGGAGCACCCAGCATCACATCTGCAACGCGGATTAAAAGAGGGATGTTTCTCTACCCCAGGATGACTCACCTGTGTTTTCAGAAATGAGAGCAGACTCCCCCCGACACACCTTTCTGTGCCATTTGTCCCAGGAACAAACTTTAGATTTGCGAGTGGGTGTCCAAAAGGACCAGGACTTGGGGGTGGGAGTGCAGAACCCGGGGTGACATTCCTGGAGTGCATCCCAGGAGCCACTTCCCAAACAGCCCTCGTCTGCTGGGAGAGGGTCCTCACTCATGGCCGATGCCTCTGATGGAACCCCTCACCTTCGGAAGATGCTGGTTTGGATGACTGAGTGACGTTGGGGGTCTGAGATCACCCACCTCCCAGATGGGGAAACGGAGGCTCAGAGCGTGGCAGGGGTGGCTCAAGTCCTGATATGGGCCCAGCTGGGATTCCAGCCCAGTAGCTCTTCATCCCAGCACCCCTTAACACGGAAGGCAGTTCGGAGATCCCGTGTGGGCGCCAGCAGAGCACAGACATGGCCGCTCGCCTCGCATTCCCAGCGTCCACTGTGGTCACCATAAACCAGACTTTCTTTGGGAAGGACCTCCTTTCTATCCTGAACTATCTGCAGAGTTGAAGACTCAAAGATAAGCCACTTGCTTAACTTGAAGAGGCCCAAATTGTTTTCCTATCAGCAACTTCTGGCCAACAAAGACCCATCTAGCCAAAGCTGTGGTTTTTCCAGTAGTCATGCATGGACGTGAGAGTTGGACCATAAAGAAGGCCGAATGCCGAGTAATTGATACTTTCAAAGTGTGGAGGTAGAGAAGATTCTTCAGGGTCCCTTGGACTGAAAGGAGAACAGACCAGTCGATCCGAAAGGAAACGAACCCTGAATAGTCACTGGAAGGACTGATGCTGAAGCTGAAGCTCTAACACTTGGGTCACCTGATGCGAAGAGCCGACTCACTGGAAAAGACCCTGATGCTGGGAAAGATTGAGGGCAGGAGGAGAAGGGGATGACAGAGGATGATGAGATGGTTGGATGGCGTCACTGACTCAATGGACATGAGTTTGAGCAAACTCTGGGAGATGGTGAAGGACAGGGAGGCCTGGTATGCTGCAGTCCATGGGGTCGCAAAGAGTCGATCATGACTTAGCGACTAAACAGCAACCTTCTGGCCAGCTGGAGTGCCTGTCCGGGGCTGTGTCTTGTCTTTGGGATCCCAGGTCTACCTGATGACGGTCAGCACTGCCCCGGGAGCTAGCAGGAGAGCAGAGACAAACCCTCTCTGAGATCTTCCCCAGACAAGCTGGAGAGATGTCCTCTCCTCCCATCTGAAATCGCGTTCTCAGGCCTGCTGCCTCGGGGGCCTTCTGCGTTGGCTCTGGCTAGGGAGAGCCTGAGGGGGCTGTGCTGGGCTTCTCCCACTAAATCAGAATTCTGGACACTAAGTGTGCAGAGCGGGGAGCCCGCCTCTCCTCTGTGAGCTGAAGCAAGGCCCATTAACTGGCTGGGAATGACACATGGCCAGGGATTAGCGGGTTTACAGACTCTAAACAGCTGTAAGAGCCAGGGGAAGTGCCGCAGCTGCCCAGGGGTAAGGAGACCGGCGTTGGGGCGGAGGGGGGGAGGCACCTGGCCCCTGCGCGAACCGGCTGTGCAACACACACAGCAGGCTTGCCTCCCTAAATCCGCTCGTCCGTTGTGTGCACAGACACGCCTGCCTTCCATGCAGGGGCCTCTCCCTGACCCCAGACAGCAGGAACGCATCTGACCCTATTCCTTTCGGATGGCACCGAGGCTCCCCGCATTTGGGGAGGCACCTGGGTATTTTCCAGATTGCAGAGCAGGCCTCAGTTTCCATGCAAGGCAGGTCGTCCTACAGGGCGCTCTACTAATGGGCAACAGCGATGCTCACGCGTCAGCCACCATTAAATTGCCATGCCTGCCTGGGGTTTCTGAGGCTCCACCCAGGCCATGGAGAAGGCTGATCACCGATGGGTGATGTCTGCCGTGGACGTGGGGGAGTGTGTGCCTGGATACACCGTGCCCGACCTAGAGCTTGGGCTGAAGGAGGGAAGAACTCAACACACGCGCGTGTGTGTCTAGAGGCACCTTGGCCACAATAGCCAGCGTTCCAAGACTTCAGCACGTTTGGTATTTTATCAGCCCACCATAAGATACGGCCCATGTTTTATGGAAAGGACTGAGGGGAGGAGAGACTGAGTCCTGTGCTCAGTAAAAGGCAAAATAACGTGGATCCTGTACCCTTAACCACTTACCTCCCAGGAGGGGAGGAAAGGCTGATGGCTCTGAATGGACAAGACCGTGTTCATTTCTCAGAGCTACGGTTTATCAGAGGGGTAAGTGGGCTCTCAGAAGACAGCCTGGTCTAGCTTTGGATGCAGGCGGATAGCAGTATTTCCGTTGTATCATCTGGGGTTCAGAGAAGGAAAGGGACCCCTCCAAGCTCACACAGCTTGGAAGAGAGAAACCTGGACATGTACTCAGGGCTGCTCTTCTCTGACCGATGCTCTTTCCTCTATGTCAGATGGGAAGGTAACTCTTGTCCCCTGTGACCAGGGGCCTGAAATCAGAACGAGTCTCAAGAATGAGCCGGAACACCCGGCAACGCACCACTTCTAATTTCACACAGCCACAGGTCCCTGACATGTCCCCCCTGGGTCCTCAGACTCACACGCTCTCCAGAAGCCATCAGGACGGACGCAGACACCTTGGGCCCACACCAGTGCAGCTGTCTCATGGCATTCCCAGCCCAGCTGGGAAAAGGAATTAGCACAAGCCTCAAGAGAGTGCCGTTGTCAGGGAATCCAGAGTCTGGTCGGGCTGCTCAGAGTAGGAAGGGAGGCTCACGTTCTCTTATCTCCTAATTCGCTCAGCCCCGTCTCCGGAGAGCCTTCAGCCCCATGAGAGAGGATCTGGCGGGAAAAGGGAAACTGCAAACCCGGGACTGAACAAAACCTGAGCTCCAGGGTCTTTACAGGGAGCCCATCACCATGACTTCCTGACTCGTCTTCTGGGGGCCGTGACCAGACTCTTTGCTGAGGAACACAGCTGCCGCGGGTCCCCGAGGAGCCGTCTCCTGCAGCCCGGGGAAAGTGTCTGGTGAAGCTGCCAGGCCCTGGATGGGTTCCCGTTGTTCCCAAGCACCCTCACATCTGGGTGCTGGGAATCTTTTGTGGCATGTGGCCACCCCAGGAGCACACCGCTGGCCTCTGCTGCAGCAACCCACACCCTTAGCGGCCTGAGACCGTGTCGGAACCTCTGTGCCAGGGCTTCCCTCAGAGCAATGCCAACCACACGTGTGCATGAGCTGTGACGATCCCTCATGCACTGTGGGAACCCTGGGTTCGATCCCTGGCTTGGGAAGATCCCCTGGAGAAGGGAAAGGCTACTCACTTCAGTATTCTGGCCTGGAAAATTCCATGGGTCCACGGGGGTCGCAAAGAGCTGGACATGACTGAGCGACTTTCACTTTCTTGTGTCAAAGCGGCCACTGCCGTGGGGCCCACATGAGCAACCGTGCACACTGCCTTCCAGTCATCTCCCCCATCCTCATGGATTTAACTTTTTAAATAGGGAAAATATTAGCATTAACTTATATGCAGGGTACATCATGAGAAATGCTGGGCTGGAAGAAGCACAAGCTGGAATCAAGATTGCTGGGAGAAATATCAATAACCTCAGATATGCAGATGACACCACCCTTATGGCAGAANATAAATAGGCATTATATGCAAAACAAGGCACATTGTACATTTGGCTTTGCACTCGGTTTCTTCCCCTGGGGTTGCTCCCTGAATATCATCCCACGTCACTCCCGACCAGACCTTCCCACTCCTTTTTACCACTGTGTCGGCCTCCACTGTGTGGATGGACTGATTTATTCAACTGGATCTCCTAGATGTGGGCATTTTGGTATTTCCAATATTTTGCAATGGCAAATCACGTTGCAGTGACCTCCACATGTATGCCTTCTCATCGTCAAGGGGAGTATTTTCCATGCAGTGCAAGCCTGTGTGTTTTTGCTTAGTTGAACGTTGCCTGTGGTGGAGCATGGACTCTGCGGCTTCTCTGCTTTGGCTGTGGCTCCTCTCATGCGCAGGCTGACTTGTTCTTAACAGACCACCTGCTGCCTCCTCTTTCACAAACAGGGATGATATTACACATACTATTCTCTCCATGGGCTTCTCCTGAGAACTGCCTGAGCTGGTGTGCACAGAGATGCTTAGAATTGCACCTGCCATGTAGAAGACCCTCAGACCTGTCCACGGGGTGTGTCCATACGAGACATTTTCAGAGGTCCCTCAGGACTGGTAAATGGTTACCGAAGGAGGTCCTGGACCATAGCATCTGCTAGTCCCTGCAGTGTAAATACTCCCACGTGGTTGTCACTCGGCTTGCTGTGGGGAAGCACATAGTTGGCTCTTCTGATGCAGTGCCAGCTGTCCCAGCACCCCCCACGTGCCCTCTGACCTCCTGACCGCCTGTGGGCAGCACTGCCTGCCCAGCAGCTGACCCTGGTGGGTGAGGCCTTGCCCGAAGCTCACCCCGGCCGGGCTTCCTTCCTTTCCCACTCCCACTTCCTCCCTCCTCCTCTACCTGTCTTTCCTGAGAACTTTCCTAATCGACTCCTTTCACGCACACTCGTGCCCCAGGGCCTGCTTCTCAGGACCCCGCCCCAGACCACATCTCCCAATACCTTTTCTCCAGAAGGCACTGAGGTTTGGGACTCAGGAATACTCTACAAACTCACAAGCCCTCTTTTCCACGAACCCCACTGCAGCCTTCTCCAGGGCTTCCTCCGCGTCTGTGCCCCAAGGTGTGTCTGTCTCGGTCCTGACTCACGGGCAAGGACCTCTCCTCTGACTCAGCAGTGCCATTTCCTGCCCACAACCTCTAAAGCTCTTGCACTTTTGACACAATGGAGACCAGCCCACCCTGATTCACCAGCTCAGTTTTCTGTCACATCCTGTACTTTCCCTGAGGATTTTTCTGTTCTCTTCCTCACCAGGGCCAGCGCCAGCCAGCCCACAAGCAGCAGAGAACAGAAACTCCGCCAGGCAGACTCTAAGACGGTTCAGAAAAATAAAGAGGCAAACACGGCAGGTCAGGAGGTCCTTGGCTCTTCTCTCATTGGACTCGAATTCGCTGTGTTGAAACATACATAGTCTCTGAGTTTCCTTCCTCACTTCCCCCAAGAAGGGCTTGGCAGGGGGGGCAGCATGGCGCTCCATGTGGCAGAAAGGCGAGAGAGCTGCTCGCCAGCAAGTGTAATCCTTCTGGAAAGCATTCAGAATACTCGTGCGTTCTGTACTTTTCCCGCCAAGTAAATAAGATGGAAAAGCATGAGAAAAGTCAAAGTTTTCCTCAGGAATCCAGACCACGGGGAGATAAATGGGCCACAAGTCTCTCCATGAACCTAGCGTAGCACCAGTGCCTACAGAGGAAGGGACAACTTCATATCTGAGCTTGGCTTCCACACTGGGTGGAACCAGGGGAGCTGCCAAAAAGATGGCCACTTTGAAATCTAGTGAAAGCAGCTAAGTCAACAAAGGAACAACAGGATCCCAGGTTGCAAAACAAGTTGGAAAAACTTTTCCAAGTGCTGTCTTGGTGACCGCGTGACACAGATCCTTTGCTTTGCCTCCAGAAGCATTTAGCTCAGGGTTGCTTCTCGAATTAACCTACAGGCAGAGGAACGTGCTTTTAGGGTGAGACTCCACTGTGGCTGTTGCTTTTCACAGAGCTCACCATAAGATATTTTAAATGTCCAACACTAAAGGACATTTTCATGTCAGTCGTGAAACCATTCCAGAACTCTGTCCAACGACAGACGAGAGCCATTTTGCAGATAAAACATTTGGGGTTTTCCTTCCTTCAGAACTCCATCAGCAACCCAGAACTAGGTTCACCAGGACATTTTGAGTCATAGTTCTAAATTTAAATTGATTGTCTCCTATTAGGATAATTCATAAGTGAAATGAAGCAAACAGAAACAGAAACAACAAGAAATGTCAAATACCTTGCCTGTCTACAAAAGACGGAATGGAAGACCTGAGATTTGGCAGCAACGATGAGCATGGCTCACGTGTAATCTGGGACACACAGGTCCAAAACTAGCCTTTTCCATTCAGATTGGTAAATAGGAGATGCATTCTCAGTTTCATTTTCTTCCAAAGAGCCTACCAGATTTATGAATAAAGGGCAGTGATGAAGAACAAATACTTTGGACCCCAAAACCTTGAGTTTCTTCCATCTTCAGCTGGCTACTTATAGATGCATTGTGTATGAAATGCAAATCCCTTCCCCTCACTCAGCCGGGGCTGTAGCATCTCTCAGGGTTGCTGGGGGAGGTGATAAGACAGGAGGCATAGAGAAGGGGTCACCAAGTTAACATTTCTTCTTACAGCACAAGCTCAATTCTGCAACTACTCTTGTCTTCTTCACTTGTCCCCTGTGAAAGAGATTAGTTATTTAAAACATAGTCTCTGTCTCCATAGCTTTATAAACATGCAAATAATTCTACTTGATGCACACGAGGGCGTGCGCCACACAGATACACGTGCGTGCCTCTAGGAAGGTTGTTTTCTCGAAACCACATTTTAAGGGCCTGTGTGATTCAGACAGGGGTGCTAGCTGTTGCTTTCCTAGCAAATAACGTTTGTCCAAATCTGTTTACTCTCAAATTTATATGACAAGCTTCATTAGCAACAACTGTGGACTAAATGGTGGCCACATGGCACACAGAAACAGTCTTCGGATGTTGGTTTACCCAGTTTTGCAGAGTGATTTGTTTTTAATGAATTATGCACACTGATCATAGGCTCCACTCAAAGCCTCATTTACTCTGGAAATTCCTGAACTCGCTCTTCATTTTTCCATATTCGTGCTTTTTTTATTTTTCCCTTGAAAGTTCACAAACACTTTCTGAGAAAGAAAAGAATTAACACACATCTTTTTGTAGATTAGGAAACACAGATGATTTGATAGAAAGCAGGCTCAGGTGAAATATGCATGGTAACGAATTAGCTCTCTGGTTTTCTTTAAAAAAAAAAAAAAACTATGGAAACCCTGACAGCAAAGAAACTCTGATTAAATAAATTCAGACTACGATTCAAGAACTGGGGTCTTAAACTTCTCTAGAATAAGTCAGGGTGCTAAGAACATGGTAGAGACCCAATGAATATGTGCAAACAAATTAATAAAATCACACTTTCAAACATGTTCTTCAAGAAGTTGAGCAAGAAAACTGTTCCTTTTCTCAGGCATCCTGTCCATGGAGCTGCCCATCTAATGTCTCAGATTCACCCTGTACCCAAGTGTGCTAGGAGCTCGGCTTCTCTTCCCAGTGGACCAGACAATAGCAGAGTGTCTGGGCCATGTCTTCTGCACAGTTGCAGCTGGGAGATATCGAATTAAGTGTGTAGATGGGGCAGGTTCAGTGTTAAGTAGCGTTCACAGAGGGAATAGAAAAACAATCCCATACCAAAGGATTTGAATGCGCCAGAGAATTAAAAGTCCATTCACAGAACTTCAAATTCAACACTGCAACTAGCCTTTACGAAACTACCAGTTGTCAAATTTTATTGTATCAAGGAAGAACGGAGAAGGCAATGGCGCCCCACTCCAGTACTCTTGCCTGGAAAATCTCATGGCCAGAGGAGCCTACAGTCCATGGGGTCGCTAAGAGTCGGACACGACTGAGCAACTTCACTTTCACTTTTCACTTTCATGCTTTGGAGAAGGAAATGGCAACCCACTTCAGTGTTCTTCCCTGGAGAATCGCAGGGATGGGGGAGCCTAGTGGGCTGCCATCTATGGGGTCGCACAGAGTCGGACATGACTGAAACGACTTAGCAGCAGCAGCAGCAGAAGCAACTTAGCAGCAGCAGCAGCAGCAGCATCAAGGAAGAAGAGTAGGCAGTGATGCGAAAAAGCTTATCAAAATACTCCTACCATCTCCAACTGTCTGCATGAGGTGAATTTTCTTCTTATACTTCAGTCAAAACATATTACAACAGACAAGTCAGAAGCAGACTAAAAATTGACTTGTCTTCTCTTATAACAGATATTGAAGAGATTTGCAAAAATGCTAAAACAGTGTNAATACTCCTACCATCTCCAACTGTCTGCATGAGGTGAA
The DNA here is from genome assembly GCA_006410615.1 of Neotragus moschatus. Taxonomy (NCBI): domain Eukaryota; kingdom Metazoa; phylum Chordata; class Mammalia; order Artiodactyla; family Bovidae; genus Neotragus; species Neotragus moschatus. The sequence goes on along the minus strand of SJYA01002347.1, from coordinate 554,863 downwards.
TTTTCTTCTTATACTTCAGTCAAAACATATTACAACAGACAAGTCAGAAGCAGACTAAAAATTGACTTGTCTTCTCTTATAACAGATATTGAAGAGATTTGCAAAAATGCTAAAACAGTGTTGCTCTTCTGATTTTTTTTTTTTTTTTTGGTTTGGGAACATATTGTTATTTTTCATTAAAAGTAAACTATTTAGGTTATGGCTTTATTTTTGCTATTTTAAAATATATTAAATGTTCTAAATATTTCTTCTAATACAGTGAATAACAGTATATATAACCCACAGACACTAAACTCTTTGCGACTCTCGGTATTTTTTAAGATTGTAGAAGGATTCTGAGACCAAAAAGTTGCGAACCACTATTCAAACTAAGTACTTCCTGAGAGCGTCCCCCGACCCCCGCCCTAAATTGAACTCCATGCAGGACTGGCTCCCACGATGCTAGAGAAGTTTAGAGGCATGATCCACTCGAGTTTCTAGGGAAAAGGCGACTACAGGTCCCTTCTCATGCTATAAGGATCTCAATTTCCTGTGTCTTTCACAGTCATATTGAAATCATTTGCAGAGATTTTTTACAGTTTTATGAAGTGGCAAGATAAAATGGGCCCATTATTCAGGTGGGAAAAAGAAAGGTAAAAAGTTGAGATGATGCTGAAGAGCAGATCCTGGGTGGATGCACCCTGTTATGGGGAGGAAGACCCCAGTTCTCCAGCTCCCCAGGAGCCCCCACAGCTCAGGAAGCCAAACAGGACCTGGCTTTCTCATGACACACCCCTGGTTTGGCCTGTGGTCTCAGCTGCAGTCACCATGGGAATAGCCTGTAGTATCCTGGCCTCTGTTCACTTCCGTCACCACTGAAAACAGGAATTATCCAAGTGGGTGGAAAAAGAAAATGTGAACAATCTAAGTAGCACGACGACAAACCAGAGCCTGGCCGCCCTCCTGTTCGCCTCTCCCCAGATCTGTTTCCAGCGTGGTGCTGCTCATCCGAGGAGTGATTGCTACCCAGGCCCCAAAACCCGGGGCTGATTTAAAGTGACAGTCGGGGCCCATTTCACTGCAGTCTGCAGTCTCCAGCCTCCCTGAACCGACCCGGTTACAGCCTCGGCTCAATTTCCCACACACGGCCCTGAAAAATGATTCCGAACACCAGACCGCAAGGGGCTTTTTATCTTAGCTGTCAGCCTGAAATACATTCAGAACTCAAAGCAATTATGGAAACATTTGGGTCTCCTGAACTTTTCGCTGCTGGATTTCTATACCAAATAAAATGAAATGAAGCTTAGTTCTTTGGGGATTAATATAAACAAAGATCATAAAGACATCCAGTGAACGGGGCTGGTGTGGGGGGGTATCGATCACAGGCTGTGAATGACCAGCTTCACTTGCTTTCAACGCAGGAGCATCTTGCTTCGTGGGGAAGTAGGGGCCCTAGGAGAGGACCTGGCCATGAATACAGTGGATTCTTCTAATTAGAACCCGGGAAAAATGTTGTTTCAGCTCCACCACCACCCCCCTACTCTGCCAATCTGCATCTCCAAGGTCCTGAATAGTACCAAATGCAAATATGCCTTTTTTTTTTTTAAGGAAAAAAAAAAAAAAGAGGTGGTCAGAGGGTCTAGAGGGAAGAAGGGATTTTTGAAGTATGCAGTAAGTCAACAGACCCGTGAGCAGTGGGACAGTAAAATTTCACAGCCAGGCTTTGATCTGGATTTCAGAAAAATGAAGCCATAAATGCAGAATGTTTTATGAACCCCAAAATAAGAAGCTCTTTGTCTTTTATCTAAAATGTCTACTGAGAAAAATCAGAGGATAATCCAAACGTCGAGCTCGTTATATTTTATTTGTGGCAGGGTAAGGAGAGATCACAAAAATATTTACCAAGGTTTATTTTAACTCAAAATAAACTAAATGTCGTTTAAAATATATATATATATATTTTTTTTTTTTTCGCACGGATTTCAATGGACAAATCCATCAACCCAAATAGGCAGAAATGAATGCCTTTTCTTGCTGAGTTGGAAATTTCCCCTCTGAGGCTGCCCTGACCTCCATGGAAGTCTCATTCTGTTGTCAGCTCTACAGGGGAAAATCCTCTGGCCACCCTCTGCCTCCCGCCAGCTACGCTTCTTGGCCTTGTTGGCCAGCGTTCCTGGAATCCTGTTGCCTTCCTCCGCGTGCTGGCGGGCTGAGCAAATGGACTCGCGCCCCCCTCTGCCTGCGGGCTCTGTGCCGCCAGACTCCTCTTAGAGGGGAGGTAGGGGAGAGAGACACGTCTAAACCAAGTGCCTAGGAGAGCCCTCTCCCCTTAGAAAAGAAAGTAGCCCTCCCTCCCACCCCACCATGGAGACGGGGAGGGGCTGCTACCTGTCTTCTTAGCCCTGTCTCATCTCACCTAACCCACTCCAGTATTCCTGGGCTTCCCTTGTGGCTCAGCTGGTAAAGAATCCGCCTGCAATGCAGGAGAGCTGGGTTTGATCCCTGGTTTGGGAAGATCCCCTGGAGAAG
>SJYA01002347.1:517099-547893 GCA_006410615.1 Neotragus moschatus | reverse complement strand
GCCCATGGCCAGGTGCCCTCATCCCCTTGTGAGGGGCCATCTCGGCTTCCATTTAGCCCAGTTAGGGAAATGTGCCTCTTAAACTGAGCCTGCTCGCTCAGAAAGCAAAGCCGCTGTAAGTGAGCTTGCTCAGAGAACCGAGGGCCTCTCCCTATTCTAAAAACCCTGAAGATGGCCCCAGCTCCCGCCCAACCTGCTTTCCCACCAACCAGAGCTGCATTCCTGAAGGATGACTCTGTGCCAAGATGTTATTTAACAGAAATGACCCCGTCATCCGCAGCCACCCTGCAATAGAGAAGGGCCACCAGGAGCAGCTTGTGTATAAGCCTGCCCGGCTCTCACCCAGCCACGTCTCGAGTACACGTCCCGGGGTCTCAGCACCCATCTCAAAACCCTCGCTGTGTGTCCTTGCATCCCTGTTGTATATCTTAACCTAATATCCTTTTGACGTCATGTGATAGTATCAGAAATTGGGAGCAGTCACTGTGATGTTTCTCTTTTAAGTTAAATGTTCGTAATAAAAAGGAACCACCAATGAGAATCCTTTGCAAGATAGTAACTACTTTCACTGCAAAAAATGCTTATATTTCCACCCCTTGTGTCAAGTAGGACAATGTCCAATATTCTATCATTTACTCTCCAGGTCTTCAAGGAGCCTGTGACCCCATGATGGTAATAAAGCCACACCATGACTGGTAACATCACAATCCCAAAACCAGCCAGGCCCTCATGAGCACCCTACAGATGGTACCACTTTCAGGCTCTTTGGCCCTGAGGCTGACTTAATACCTGCTGCATAGTAGAGCCACCTAACTCTCTTCGCTGCTCTCTCTGGACAAGTGGCAACATACCCACTTTACAGATGAGCAGACTGAGGACGAGAGAGTCCCCTAACCTCCTCAGGGCCATGCAGCCACTATTTAGATCCAAAGGACTCTTTCCTTTGATGCCACTGTTGCCTGTAAAGTTAACCAAGAGCAAAGGAAAGGTGGGAGCAGACTCAAAGAAGATGAAAATTCCCCCCGAAAATGGAACCCAGAGAACCCAGAGGGGAGGGCCTCATTATTGCCAACACACGTGAGCTTGAACCTACAGAGGTGCCAGCGTGGCTGGAGAGTGAACAGGTGCCCACCCGGACACTAGGATGCTTTGACGCTACTGGACGCAACGTTCATGCCCGTCCTGTTGTGAACTCACCTGTGGAGACCCCTGCGGACCAGCGTTCACTGACTCCAGCCACCAGCCCACAGCGTCCCTGGCCTCCTAGCTCTTTGCATTAGTGCCTATCTGTCCCAACTGCTAAGGAAGATGCCTCCTGCCACCTTTTCTCGCAAAGTGCCTTGCTCAAGGGCCCCTGGGCAAAGGTCTTGCCTTGTCTCCAGGTGCCCTAGTCTTGCCGGGTGTAACCTGTTAGGGGGTCATGAACTCGGAGGGAGGAGTAATATCCATTTTTTTCCCAAATTTAAACTTTTTATTTTGTATTTGGGGTATAGCCAGTTAACAGTGTTGTGATTGCTTCAGGTGACAAGCAAAGGGACTCAGTCATACAGACACATGTGTTCACTCTTCCCCAGACNGGAGTAATATCCATTTTTTTCCCAAATTTAAACTTTTTATTTTGTATTTGGGGTATAGCCAGTTAACAGTGTTGTGATTGCTTCAGGTGACAAGCAAAGGGACTCAGTCATACAGACACATGTGTTCACTCTTCCCCAGACCTCCCTCCCATCCAGGCTGCCACATAATATGGAACAGAGTTCCATGTCCTGTACTGCGTATCCATTTTAAATATAGCGGTGTGTACTCGACCTCCCCCAGATCCCTAACTACAAAGTAAAACAAAGAAGAGTAGAACAGAAACGACCAGCACTCATTTCACGTGGTAAAAAGAGACATTGTTTCTGGAGCACTTGTGTTGCTGTGCGTGTGTGTGTGTGCNAGGAGAAGGGGACGACAGAGGATGAGATGGCTGGATGGCATCACTGACTCGATGGACATGAGTTTGAGTGAACTCCGGGAGTCGATGATGGACAGGGAGGCCTGGCGTGCTGTGATTCATGGGGTCACAAAGAGTTGGACACGACTGAGCGACTGAACTGAACTGATGGCAGAATCTGCTTTTCCCATTGGCAGGCCACGTCTTCTGTATATGGTCCAAAGCCATTTAACTGTAAGTTCAAACAGATGAGCTACAGTATTATCAAAATGCTGACATTTTAGCATGAATGCAGATGACAGTGAAACGTTATTGAGAGAAATGTTTATGTTTCAACATAATCGTGATAAGACATGGATTGTGGCTGAGTTTACTGACGTGAATCACTGAGGGGGAAAAAACTGCGACTTTTTCTTTTTAATTGTGCATTAGATGAATGTGTGGGAGGAACTAATTTTTAGCACTGCAACCTCAGATGGAAAGGGTAGAGATGGAAGTAGGGTGACTTTTTAGAAAGGAGGATCATGTGTTAAGAATGCTTCCTTGGCAACCCGTCTATACACATCTCCTGAAACCAGCTCAAAGCCACTTAAGCAGAGTCATCATCAACCAACGTTTTCAACAAAAGGTTGGACTTTGGTTCCTATGCCGTATCATTGTACCTTGAAACCGAGTACTTGACACGCTGTGCTTGAAATGCAACTTTCAGCTAATTAGAAGGCTAAAAAATGCAACTTAATGAATTCAAGACTTGTTTATGTTAACCTGCCAAGGCTTTTGGCAATGAAAAAGTGTGATTTGGTGAACATCTGATTACAAGCCGTGTGGAATTCCATGTGCAGAGAGTCTGGGTTGGGTCGGATTTTTATTGAAGTACTCTCTAGTATGTGAACTAATTTCCGACTACTTCATAAGAGCTCCTAAGTAGGGTTGACAAAGGATTTATCATAATTATCGCTCTGGCCAGGACCGTGATTATAAGTGATACGTGTATAAGTTGTGTTTATAAAGTTTCCGAGTCACAATTAAAACATGCTGTAATTTTTCTCCATTTCCCCTTTTTTCCCTTCCTAATGATGACTTGCTTTAAAAAACTTCCCTTTTTCTCCTTCAAATTAATACCTGCCAGAAATTTCCTTTGGACAGAACAGACTCCCAACACATACCCATACACACTCTCAAGGAGCTTTTGACCTGCCATTTTTTTCAAACCCACCCCCTGAAAAAGTGGTTTAGCCATCAATACTTTACACAACCTTCCTCTCAAAGCCACAAACTGAAAGTCATTTGCAAATGCCATTCAATGCTTCATTCTTTTTCTTGCTTTGCAGAAGCTGTTTTAAAATCATAGAGTGCACTGTCTGAAAAAAAGAACAGAATGGGGTTCAGAGGGGAGATCTAAAGAAAGGGGGGAGGGGAAGAAGATGCGTTAGGAGTCGGGGTTGAAAAGCCACTGTGTTGTTTGTTGGGCATAAAGTTTTATCTGCTTCTACTAGAGCAAATTTAGTTACGTGTTACTGTCCATATATGTATTATTTTTGTCTGTCTGAGCTCTCAGGGTCTAAAATGGTGTATTCAAAAATCTCCAGCCAGTGAACACTTGATGACTTTTCCGTTTCTCCCGAGGATGTTCTCTATTGGGGATTCTTTGGAAGAACCATTATGGAGTCATAATTTCTCATTGTCTTTGTTTGAAGGCAGCAAATCACTTAAGACCTATAAGAAGAGCAAGTCCCAGGGAGAGGGGGAACTGTTGCTAGGCTCAGGCAGCATTAGCAACCTGGACCCTGAGCACCTGAGTCCCTAAGAGCAGCAGCCATGGGCAGGACTGTGCCATATTCTGTGCCCCAGGGCTCCCTGGCCCCTCTGCTGGTCTGTGGCCACCCTCAGATCCAGGGCAGCCCATCCAGGCTTCCCAGTAGCTAATGACTTGACACCAGCAGACGGGCTGGACCAACCGCAGACAGTCTCAGAAACATGGACAAGGATAAACCCTGCACAAGGCGTCAGCAGAGGGCACTGCTGCACATGGGGCAGCAGGGAGGGCCTGGCTCGCTGACCCTAGAAGCCTTCTCCTGGACCCAAATCTGCACGGGCCAGGCGGTGCTCCCTTCGTGTGGAATTGTCTGATTGGTTTAAATGCTCATGTTAGACATGCCAAGGGGCATGGAAACCCAAAGCCGTGAAGACTCAAACCCCGAGATGATCAAGAGCTCCTCTCAAGAGAAGCCTGGGGACTTCAGGGACAGAAAGGCACCAGGGGCCAGACGTCTGCACACCACCAAGACCGGGAGGGGCCCCCAAAGCAGTAGGGCTGGCCGGCTTGGCTTCCCCACCTGCTCCCTCCCCCATGCTTGCCCCGTGACAAGCAGCCATTTGGGGCCCTTCTTTCCATGCGTGTTCCCAAGGAACCTCTGCTCTTACACCAGCGAGCTGAACCTACTCACAGATGGCTTGCACTATCCAATGTGGGGGCCCCGCCTTCCTCACACCTCTCCTGGCCCCCACGACACCCCAGGGATTCTGCCACCCTGGGGTGTGACGTTACAAAGAGAGGCANTGCGTGTTCCCAAGGAACCTCTGCTCTTACACCAGCGAGCTGAACCTACTCACAGATGGCTTGCACTATCCAATGTGGGGGCCCCGCCTTCCTCACACCTCTCCTGGCCCCCACGACACCCCAGGGATTCTGCCACCCTGGGGTGTGACGTTACAAAGAGAGGCAGAGACCAGAGTTACGTCAAATACAGCTTTTACCCTGAAGTGTGAAAGTTGCTCAGTCATGTCCGACTCTCTGCAACCCCGTGGACTATACAGTCCATGGAATTCTCCAGGCCAGAATACTGGAGTGGATAGCCTTTCTCTTCTCTAGGGGATCTTCCCAACCCAAGGATGGAACCTAGGTCTCCCACACTGCCAGCAGATTCTTTGCCAGCTGAGCCACCAGGGAAGCCCAAGAATACTGGAGTGGGCAGCCTATCCTTTCTCCAGGGGATCTTCCCCACCCAGGAATTGAACCCAGGTCTCCTGCATTGCAGGCAGATTCTTTGCCAGCTGAGCCACCAGGGAAACCTGAAATGACATTTACCCTGAGATACGTAGTAAAATGGGCAAAGGTGTCCTGACAGCCGTGAGACCCCGTCCTAAAAGGCACCCCTCACCATCCCTCTCCCCACCCCCACCCCAGACTAAACTCCAAGGTTTGTTCAGCCCTCACTGTGCGTGGGGCACACGAACTTGCATTTGGGAAAGAATCAGTTTGAGAAATATCTTATTTATTTTTCTTGGAGAAGTATGCCTCAGTCTCCCCCCAGCTTTATTTAGAAATAATTGATGCGTAACACTGTGTAAGCTTAAGGTATGCAGCATGCCCAGACCTTTTCACTTGTCGAGATGATCAGCAGCTCAGCAGCAGCTAAGTGTCCCCAGCCCAGCACAAAGTCGCCACTTCTTTTCTGTGGCGGGAGCATTTGCGGTCTACCCTCTCAGCGACCCTGGGAGGACTGATGCTGAAGCTGAAGCTCCAATACTTTGACCACCTGATGTGAAGAGCCCACTCATTGGGAAAAACCCTGATGCTGGGAAGGACTGAAGGCAAAGGAGAAGGGGTGGCAGAGGATGAGATGGTTAGACAGCATCACCAACTCAGCGGACACGAGTGTGAGCAAACTCCAGCGGAGGACAGAGGAGCCTGGTGTGCTGCCGTCCATGGGGGCACAAAGGTTCAAACACGACTTAGCGACTGAACAACAGCAACTCTCAGCGACATTCGAGGACACGATACGGTGTTATTAGCTATAATCCCCATAATACGGTGTTATTAGCTCCCTGGATTTATGCGTTTTATGGCCCGGGTTCCATGCCCTGACGGCCTCTCCGAGTCTCTCTTAGGCTGAGGAGAATTTTGAGTCTCTAGGGGGGAGTGTAGCACTCAGTGTTTCTGCAAACATGCTTGGCCCCGGAACTGAACTTTTCTGGAGCATCTCTCGGAAGGATTATTCCATCAGGCACGCTTTGGAGAATGAGCTAAACCTGGAGGCATCCCGGAAAATGTGCCATGGCTCTGACCTGAGGAGCTGGTGTCTCCCAGGGTCCAATCAGGAGCCGAGCTCACACCCTGGCAGTCAGCGCTGACCCCGGAACCCAGGCACACTCTGTGAGCGTTCGGACCTGGGATGAAGACAAGGACAGCCCTGGAACCTCCAAGACTTTCCATTTTAATGGGAGAAGGGGGTGTGGCTCGTCTTTGGGTTTTATAATTAGAAGTCAACACTTCCCCAAGAGAGTGAGCTTGGAGCCCGATTGCCTGAGCTCAGATCCAGCTCCAGGATCCAACCTGAGTGACCTTGGCACAGTCCCTCAACCTCTCTGAGCTTCCCTCTCTTTTTCAGCAAGACAGAGACCCTGATGGTGCTGCATTCATGGGTGCTCTCGGGATTCAGTGGAGAAGCCACAGAAAGCACTTAGTCTGGCACCTGGCACTTAATGAAGCACTCTCTGAATATTAGCTATTCCAGATGATTCCTCTGCATTAGATTTTTCTGAGACTCAGAACGAAGCTGAGGCTGCGTGTCCTGCAGGTGGAGGGGGCGGTTTTCATTTGGATTTCTGAGCCAAACCAACCTGATTCAAGACAGGCTGTGACCTTCTCTGAGGTCCCCCGCCACGTGCGTCTCTGTGCCCGGCTCCCAGCCCCACGCCGGCCTGCGAGCAGGCACCCAGGGGAGACTCAACCCTAACAGAGAACTTTCCCCAAGGGTCTTGGGACCCTGGCTGTGCCTGTCAGCAGAGGACTTGCACCCAGCACACTCGGCATCAGAGCTGAGGCCCTGGACGAGCGGGGTACTTGGGCCCCTGAGTAGCTGCTCAGTGAGAAGCTAGTGCTCAGACAAAAGCCCCCGAGGCTCACCCAGGGAACTTGGAGCATCGGGAAGAGACAGGCCTGACCTTTCCTCCAGATGTCCCGCCGTCCGCACAAGGTCTGAGAAGTCAGGACACAGCGTGGCCCTCTGGGACCTCAGTGGACCTGGGCTCCGGCCCTGCTTCCCTGTGGGTGTGGGCAGGTTCTCGCCGGCAGCAGGGGACCCTCCCAGGACAGGTCCCGTCCATTGCTGTTGTGTCCTCCAGCTCCTTGGGATGAACCCAGGGCGCCATAAGCCTGGAAGGGGCTTAGCCACAGAGAACTTGCCTGAGCCCGCCCATGAGTTGTCTGCAGGCATCATCACACATGCCACCGGCTTCCTGAGGACTTTCTCGACCTCTATTTAGGACAGGTCGGACGGGCCATGGGCCGGTGCTCCCTGGAGCACCCCAGGGACTGGGAGCTGTGGACGTATCCCCCCTTTATGGGCCCTCAGAGGACTCTGCCCCTGCCCGCACGCCCACGTGGGGAAACCATGGCAAAGGGGCGCTTACTGCCTCTTACTTCCCTCCATCGCCCCCAGCACAGCAGCGCCCAAGCGGCTCGCCAGGCTCTGCTCCAGGGAGGCCTGGACTCAGGCCGACCCAGGGCCTCTGCGAGTATGTTCTCTGCATCCAGCTCTGATTGCAAGGTTCCTCTCTGTCCTCAGCAGTGGCCCCAGCAGTGAGATCTTTTACTCACTTCTTCCTTCACAACACGAGGGTAGTGACAGTACCTCTTTCCTGGCATCGGCCTCAGGACTGACCCAGTCGGGCCAGAAGCCTGTGTGTCCGGGGGGGGCACACATCACACGCAGGGCACTTGGCGCAGTTTCAGTTTGCACATCTGTGAGCTTCTAGAATAATCCATGATGGAAGCCAATACCAGGCTTACTGAGAACCTGCACAGAAGGGGACTCAGTAAACTTGAGCTGCTATAAGAATGCTATTGGCAAGAATCACCTTCCACAACCAACTGGACTCAGCAGGGCCCAAGATGCTGGCTGAGTGACAGCGAGGAGGGGCTGGCGTCTAGGGGAGCTGCTGCGGAGGCGAGTGTGAGGCGCAGACTCAGTGCCCCACAGCCACAAGCAGCATCCCCCGCCGCAGCTCCTCGTCAGGTGGCAGAAAGGAGGGGGCGACACTGACAAAAATCGCTAAAATAACATCCAAGGGCTAGAGTTCAGTTTTTCGTCTTCCGTTTACTGGGCCGCTGCTCCTAAGATGGAGGAGAACAGCCCCGCGTGGGCCAGATGCTGAGCAGCGACACAGGTCGGTGAGTCCTGGCCCGGTGTCAGATGGGTGCGAGCAGGTAACTGCACAGATGTGGAAACTGAGGCCCAGAGAGGTGGAGTCACTTGCCGCCAGCCAGGCATGAGCAAGGCCCGGGCTGAATCCAATCTGAGAACCAGGGAGGACGGGGCTGGAAGCACCGGGGAGGCTCCGACGGAGGGCGCAGAGATGGAAAGAGTGCTGTACCCTCGGGGCTTGACCAGGGCTCCCCATGGGGCAAAGCTACACCAGACCCGGGGTGAAGGGCCCCAGGCTGTGTCTGCAGAGAGGAGCAGGAATGGGCTCTGGGGGCAGCCCAGCAGCTACCGCAGAAGCAGAGCCCCCTTCTCCCAGGGAGGGCAGAGGTCTCCAGGGACATCTTCCCTTCCTCTCCGTCTCTAGGGCAGGTTGCCCTGCCTTTTCCAGGTTCCTCTGCATACCCTTCCCCCGCCCCTACAGCAAAGCTGGCAACCTCCCTCCGTGAAACAGAAGGGGAAAGCATGGAAACATTGGGAGGCTCCACAGGATTAAAATACCTTATCAAGTTTCCATGAGATTCGAGATTCGTCCCACCACTTCCTGCTAAGTCACTCCCTTCTCTTACGAAGTTCAGCCACTTCCCAGGAAGATGAAAACAAGGACTTTCAGCCACACAAAAATCTGTGCAGTAATCCCCCCACCCCCAGAGCATGCCACTAAGGCCACACGGGTGCCCAAACGGGCCCCCACCCCACCCAGAAGGCAGGGGCGGGCACCCAGAAAGGGGGTCCATCACCCTGAGCACTCACTGCTGCCCGCCCCCATCTCTGCCAAGCTTGGAAGCTGACCTCCCCAGACAGGGTTCCAACTCCTGTACGTTTTTATCAGCTTTTAAAAAATGGAAGTTAAACGTCTGGTGGGATTGCTGAGTAAAGACTGAACGGTTCCAGGGAAGGAAGTGATACAGGATAAAAAAGAGGGGATTGAGTTTCAAAGGCTGCTAACAGGACGCTGGCAAAAGCTTGCAGAGAAAGCACTTGTCCTCGGAGTGCCAGGTTTCATCACGGATACCTGGCCAGAGGGAGAAGTGAGACTGTCAAGTAGAAAAGAAATGAGGGCGACCAAGGACTTTCATGGTGGGAGGAAATGTCTAACTAAGTACATTATTCATTTCTCTTTGACTCAAATGCCAGGGGCTTTAGCTCACGCCGTGGGGGCTGGCGGTAACGTCCGGGCAAGGGTGTGCAGTTCAGCTTTTCATTTTTGTAATCTTGGTTAAACAGCTCTGGTTCTTGGCGGCTTTCTGGCTGAGAGCAAGTATCCTGTCCCCTCTAGGCAAACGGTGCCCTTTTGCTTGGCAGGAGAATGGGGATGGTAACCTAACAGAGCGTGCGTTCCTCTGGTTACCAGGACTGTGTCAGCCTTTAATCTCCATTGAATTACCCCATCCCCCGGGATTGGGTGGGAGGTCTTTGAGTCAGTGAGAAGTTCACTGTGGTTTTGACATGGGCCTGGTATTTCTTGCGTCTCCAGCGGGGACTCTGTGAGTGAAACACTCTGGAAATCACACAAAAATAAATGCCTTACTTTTCTTCCTGACTCTGACATACAACAGTGATCTCTCTTCTTTTTTGATGTGTTCCAAAATACCGTAGTTGCTGCAGACTATTTCCCTAATTGATCTGGAATGCAGACTCATTCCTGTGCCCCAAGTCGGCTCATGGGTCCCAAATTTGGAAATCGTTTCATATATTTGAGCCTGTTAGGGCTGTAGTTTAGAGTCGTGTTTAATAAACAGATTTCCCCCCCCCACCCCGAAACAGTGGAAGGTTATGATCTCTGATCCTATTATTCTAAATGTTTTAATTTTCAATTCTACAAACATTGTGGTAATAATCATACATGCGTGAGTGCAAAGTCACTCAGTCATGTCCAACTCTGTGTGTGACCCATGGACTGTAGCCCGCCGGGCTCCTCTGTCCATGGGATTCTCCAAGAGGAATGCTGGAGGGGGCTGCCATGCCCTCCTCTAGGGGGTCTCCCTGACCCACAGGTTGAGCCTCAGTCTCTTATGTCTCCTGCAGTGGCAGGCAGGTTCTCTACCATGGTCGCTACCTGAGAAGCCCCAGTAATAATTGTAATAGCAAAAGCAGAGGTAAACATTGGTGATATACTACCTGCCAGGCACAGCCCTGAGTGTCTTATGTACGCAGCGCCCTGGGTTCTCCTAACAGTCTGTGTGAGAGGCACAGACACTCACGAGCAAGTTCCCAGATGGGCACAGAAGTGGTGTGGCTTGCTCAAGTTGACACAGACAGTAAGGGGAGACCCCAGGATAAAGTTCCCTGGTGAATTCACTGCTGTCTGAGTCTTTCACAGGTGAAGAATTTATGGGTATCTTATAATCGCTGATGCCACAGCTTTGACCCAAGGGGCCACCACACCAAAAGCTTCTAGTCCAGTAAAGAGTAAGGGACATAAAGAAGCCATTGCCTTCTTCTTTTGTATCCATCCTGGAGACCTGGTCCATGGCTTAATGTAGATGTTGGCTATATCATTTGCATTCGTATCCCACTGGCCATAAGCTACTCATGTGACCGCGCATGGGAGGCTGGCAATGTGCCTGGACAGCCACATCCCCAGCTTAAGCCCTGGGATTCTGTTTCCGAGGGAAGGGTGACAGTAGCCATGTCTGCCACAGTCTGGTCACCATTGTGTCCCCAGCGACCATCCCATCTCCAGCATTTAAGTCTTAAATAAATAAACACACCTGTCAAAGGTCTTTCCAGCCTCTGATAAGAACCCCAACCATCATTCCAGCATTAAAAAAAAAAAAAGAAAGAAAGAAAGTTAAGATCCTGTTCTCTGCACAGATTAGGCAAATGTTGGTAATATCCATGTTCCCCCACTTCCTTACCAGGAGGACCCTGATTTATCCAGGGCTACCATAAGGCCATCACTCATCCTTCCAGGAGAATCCTAAGTAATCTACGTGGATGCTTTCTGCTGCAGGAGTCTCACCTGCCCTTGAATATGAGCTGAATTGGTGCCTTGCTTCCAAAGGACAGAGACTAACAGTGGCTTTAGAGTGGAGGAGCCTGGCCAACACTGTGTTCATCAGGTGGCCAAGGTCACATCACAGCGGTAAGTCATGGGGCTACGTTGTCCCTGCCCCAGTGTCTCTGTGCCTGGGACTGTAGTCCTGGTGTGAGAAAAGTCCAGCTGACAAACTAGCTCAACTCTGGGGACATTCTGTGAAACACTCGACCGTTCCTCTCTGAAACTGTCAAGGTCATGAAAACAAGGAAAACCTCAGAAATGGTCATAGCCCAGCAGAGGCTAAGGAGACATGGTGACTAAGTGCAGTGTGGGGCCCTGAATGGGATCCTGGGACATAAAAGGACCTCCGTGGAAGGACTGGTGAAATCCAAATAGAGCCTGGGGTTTATTCAACAGGAATGTATCGGTGCTGCTTCTCACTTCTGAAAGTGTGCCCTCATGATAGAAGACAGTAACAGAAGGGGAAATTGGATGCAGTATATGTGGGAACCCTCAACACCTTTTCTGAACAGCTAAAATTGCTCCCAAGTAAAACATCATCAAAATAAAGAAGTACCCAGCATCCTTTGCAGTTAGCAGTGGCAGCCTGATCCCATTCTGGACAATGAGATGTGAACACATGTCTGTCCACAGAGGTGGTTTCTAAGAAAACTATGTGTGTTCATGTTTTATCTTAAATAAAATCGTGGCACACACCTCTTCTCTTCTTTTCTCTTCTCACCTCCTCGGTGCCTGAAGTGCAGGCTTAGTGCCTGTATGTAGGACCCAGAGCAGTCAACCAAGAGGAGATTATGTCCTTAACAAGCCCCTCGGCCACTTGCAATGTCCTGGACTGTGCATCACTGGAATGCTTGTTACCCAGGAAAATCGAACTTCTTAGCCTGGTGAAACACTGATTAAGTCTCTATGATGTGCAGAGACCACTCTAATTGACATTAGGTGGAATCATAGGAAGGGCCAATAGTTGATTTGGGGACTTGCAAAAAAATGGCAGTTTTACAAAGTGTGACCTACCATGGGTAATTTTTCCCCCAAATGTCATTAAAACATCTTCATCAACTATAAATCTAAATAATAAGCAGTGGCGAACTGCTGCTGTCCATTTTTTTTCTGGAGCAAGCGTTTGGCTTCTTAAGAACCATAAGAATAGGCCTGAACTGCAGCACCTTCCTGGGACGCTGTCACTTCCTGATGCTTCAGGTGACCCAGTGAGAGAGTTGCAGCCTCTCGCTGCTGCATGCATTAGATGGCACTGTTGGTGTTTTAGAAAGATGCTTATCTGCTCTGAGAAATACACTCNCCCATTCTGGACAATGAGATGTGAACACATGTCTGTCCACAGAGGTGGTTTCTAAGAAAACTATGTGTGTACATGTTTTATCTTAAATAAAATCGTGGCACACACCTCTTCTCTTCCCACCTCCTTGGTGCCTGAAGTGCAGGCTTAGTGCCTGTATGTAGGACCCAGAGCAGTCAACTAAGAGGAGATTATGTCCTTAACAAGCCCCTCGGCCACTTGCAATGTCCTGGACTGTGCATCACTGGAATCCTTGTTACCCGGGAAAATCGAACTTCTTAGCCTGGTGAAACACTGGTTAAGTCTCTATGATGTGCAGAGACTACTCTAATTGACATTAGANAGAGCAGTCAACTAAGAGGAGATTATGTCCTTAACAAGCCCCTCGGCCACTTGCAATGTCCTGGACTGTGCATCACTGGAATCCTTGTTACCCGGGAAAATCGAACTTCTTAGCCTGGTGAAACACTGGTTAAGTCTCTATGATGTGCAGAGACTACTCTAATTGACATTAGATGGAATCATAGGAAGGGCCAATAGTTGATTTGGGGACTTGCAAAAAAATGGCAGTTTTACAAAGTGTGACCTGCCATGGGTAATTTTCCCCCCAAATGTCATTAAAACATCTTCATCAACTATAAATCTAAATAATAAGCAGTGGCGAACTGCTGCTCTCCATTTTTTTCTGGAGCAAGCGTTTGGCTTCTTAAGAACCATAAGAATAGGCCTGAACTGCAGCGCCTTCCTGGGACGCTGTCACTTCCTGATGCTTCAGGTGACTCAGTGAGAGAGTCGCAGCCTCTCACTGCTGCATGCATTAGATGGCACTGTTGGTGTTTTAGAAAGATGCTTATCTGCTCTGAGAAATACACTCCCAAAGAACGGAAGACCAAAGACTCGAGCAGATACGTGAATGCTCACAATTCAGAATAGTCAAAAATCATCCAGAAACCAAAGAATGGATAAGCCAANGCAGCCTCTCGCTGCTGCATGCATTAGATGGCACTGTTGGTGTTTTAGAAAGATGCTTATCTGCTCTGAGAAATACACTCCCAAAGAACGGAAGACCAAAGACTCGAGCAGATACGTGAATGCTCACAATTCAGAATAGTCAAAAATCATCCAGAAACCAAAGAATGGATAAGCCAAATGTGGCCCATCATACAGTGGAATATTATGCAGTCAGAGAAAAGAATGAAACTGTGATGCAGGCAGGCTACGGGATAGAGGAACCCTGAAACATTACGCTCAGCGGAAGAAGCCAGACACGGGAGACCCCGGGTGATTCCATTTGTATGGAATGTCCAGAACAGATAAATCGATAGAGATGGTGCAGGCTGCTGATTCCTGGGGCTGGAGGAGCAGAACGAGAGGCAACTGCTCAGGGAATACAGAGTGTCCCTTTGGGGTGATGAAAATGTTTTGGAACTTGAGATGGTGGTTGCACAATATTGTGAAAGTACTAAATGGCACTAATTGAACACCTTAAAATGATTAATTTTATGTTCTGTGAATTCCACCCTTGATCTAAAAACAAACATTTTTCTTCAAGGTGTTTAAATACATNCCCGGCACCACGGGATGGGTCTCCCGCTCAGCCTCCAACCCCTCTATGGAAGTGAGCAGCAGACGTGGGGAGCAAGGGCCCCACGCCTTTAAAGGAGGCTGAGACGTCCGGCTTCCAACCCAGAGCGGACAGACGCGCAGCAGGGTGCCGCTGGGGACACAGGGATCTGGTTCAGATCAAAGAAGCCTCGGACACCCTGGGGACCTCAGCCTGGGAATGCAGGCTTGCTCTCCGGCGTCTCCCGCCCAGACCAGCCTCTTGGCCCCAGGCTTTGGAGGGCAGCCTGGGGGCTGGAATTTTCCTGCTCCATAACTGACTCCCCCTGGACCCCTCAGGAGGCCTGGGACAGCACTCTCTGTCATCCAACGGCCGCAGTCACACAAGGAGGACCGTACAGCACCCCCAGTATGACCCATGGTCTGACCTCCAAAGAGGGGAGACTGCCCTTTGGGGAGAATCATGGGATCCTAGTAGTGGTGGTGGAGGGTGACCTGCAGTCAGCTCACCACCCCCTCCCCAGCCACTAATTAATCTGCTAGCTGACCTTTCACCTCCAGGGGACTTAGCTTGATCACTCTCCCAGTCCAGGGCCCCAGCACAGCTTGGCAGAACCACATCTCACTCTCGGGATCACCTGTCTGTACCCCAGGCACGATGAGAAACATGACTTACAGCTCAACCTGGCATAACCAGAGCCATGTTCCTGTGACAGTCTGCAGTTTTCTATTCTATTCTAGCCTTGTCTGTTCTTTTTTTTTTTAATTGGAGGATAGTTGCTTTACAGTGTTGTGTTAATTTCTGCTGCACAGCAGTTTGATTCAGTTATGCAGCTATATTCTTTTTCGTATTCTTTTTCCATTATGGCTTATCGTAAGATGTTGGAGTTCCCTGTACTGTACAGTAGGACCTTGCTGTTTTCCTTTCTGCATGTAGTAGTTTGCATCTACTAACCCCAGACTCCTAATCCACCTCTCTCCCACCCCCTCCCCCTTGGCACAGTGTGTTCTCTGTGTCTGTGAGTCTGTTTCTGTTCTGTAGACAGGTTCATCTGTGCCCTAGTTTAGTTTAGATTCCACGTGTTAAGCGATACCGTGTGGTACTGGTCTTTCTCTTTCTGACTTACTTCACTTAGTCTGATAATCTCTAGGTCCTTCTCTGTTGCTGCAAGTGGCATTATTCCATTCTTTTTATGGCTAAGTAATATTCCGTTATATATATATAGAGAGAGAGACATATTTTTGAAACACTTGCTGCTGCTGCTGCTGCTGCTAAGTTGCTTCAGTTGTGTCCGACTCTGTGCGACCCCATAGATGGCAGCCCACCAGGCTCCCCCATCCCTGGGATTCTCCAGGCAAGAACACTGGAGTGGGTTGCCATTTCCTTCTCCAATGCATCAAAGTGAAAAGGGAAAGTGAAGTCACTCAGTCATGTCCGACTCTTAGCGACCCCATGAACTGTAGCCTACCAGGCTCCTCCATCTGTGGGAACACTTGGGGCCAATAAATTATAAAAATCAATTGAATGGCTCATAAGCAGTATTTCTTTAATGAAGTAGAATAGAATAAACAAGTTTACTGTTGGTGGGAATGTAAATTGGTGCAGCCACTATGGAAAACAGGATGGAGGGTCCTCAAAGACTAAAAATACAACTACCATATGAGCCAGCAATCCCACTCCTGGGCACACATCTGGACAAAAGTCCAGTTCAAAAAGATACATGCTCACAATAGCCAAGACATGGGAGCAACCTAAATATCCATTGGCAGAAGAATAGATATAAAAGATATGGCATATATAATGGAATATCACTTAGCCATAAGAAAGAATGGAATGATACCATTTGCAGCAGACTGTACTGGGGGTCGCAGGAACATGGTTCTGGCTACGCCAGGCTATGCCAGGCTGTAAAGCATGTTCCCCAAAGTTAGCATTTTCTTGCTGGTAAACCCTCATTTCCCTAAATTTGAATCTTGTGGTCAAGCCCTTGTTCTTGTCAAGGTGACCAGGAGGAGAAGATATATAGGGACGTCCTGTAGCTAGTGAAGCCAAGTTCAGGACAACGGCCCTGAGAAGGGAGAGTTGCCTTTTTGTTGTGACTTCTTTAATTTCCTCATCAATAAATATGAATGTTATTTACACTGAAGAAAAAGTCCTTCACCCGAAAAGAGATATGCTAAGAACCACCTCATTCTCAGAAGTCAAACTCAGCAGAGGTTCTGAACTAGACTTCTCAGCTCCTTGTAGCTGCCTGCAGGAGTTTAACCACCCCAGTGCACAGGTCGCAGCCAACTCAGAACTGGGAGTGTGGTAGGTGGGCAGTGTGGGACTGGCTAAGTGTGATTCCAAAGCCCAAGGTGATAGGAAAAAAACACTTTTCAAAACAATGAGGTCTGGGTGGAGCCTGAGACTCTGCATTTTATAAGCTCCTGGGTGGTACTGCTTATCCGGAGACCCCACTTGGAACATCAAGTTTTCTACCTTGATTGAACACAGTCGTCACCTGAGGAGCTTTGGACCCAGCTCCTGTGAATTGAATGTGAGTTTCCAGGACCCGGAGGCATCCTGTATTTTCCCAAAGCTCTGACCCCATCCTAATGTGCTTGAGTCAAGGGCTGCAAACACCTGGCTCTGAGCCCCACAGCCCTGGGGCCAGGGATGAATTCCTTTGTTCTCCAAGCCTCAGTTTCTGTATCTGTAACATAGGAATGGCGTTGTGTCCCGGGGGCCTTGAATGGGACTCAGACTTGGCCAGGTGGTCTAGTGGGCAAGTGACCCCCAGCTTTTTTTCACCTGGACTGCCATGCATGAGGAAGCATGCTGTTATTACAGTAGCTGGAGTTCATTCTGGAGAGGGAGAGAGAGCAATCAGTGAAACGAGGACTGCTCTGGGACTGGGCCCATGGGCCTTGTGGAAGACGGTCCTTGGCCCCATAGCATCCTTGGGGGTCTTACCAGACTCTGCCCCCGGCTCTGCCCTTCTCCTACCCCTAGTATCCCAGGTCCTTACTATCCAGGGAGAAACGGGTCTGTTGGACAATCAGTTGCTTCCAACTTTTGGAATCTTGAAAAAGACGTAGGCTGAAGCCCAGTCCCTGCTGCGTGGCCTTGGCACAAGTGACTTAATCTCTCTGGGCCCCTTTCTTCATCTGTGTAAAACAGGAATGATAAGGATCCCTCTGAGATCATTGTGAGGATGAAAACAGGCATTATGTGCACATGACAAATATTATTTTTATTATACCAGCTTGAATGAGATAGGTGTTAAGAAATGAGAAGGACGGGGGGGGGGTCAGGTTGAAAAATGGAGAAATTAAAAAGAAAACGATTTTCAACATTTCAGATAACACCCGAACGCTGCCAACGGAAATCTGTGTTTCAGCTGTGACAGCACCGCCCTCAGGCTTCCAGACTCAGCAAGAAAGGGCCACCTTCTGGAGCCATGGGCCCTGAAAACAGCACCCAGGGTTGTCAGAGTCCCGACAGCTGCAGGCCACTGGGAAGCCAGGCTCAATCCAGTCTGACCAGACCCAGGGTGTTTGCTTGGGTGCTGGGGATTGTCTAGACATGGCCTGACCGTGTCCGAGCATGCGAGACTCCGCCATGGGGCCTGACAGCTCCGTTTGGTGGTGGGCTGGGCCGCGCGTTGGCGCCAGAACTGGGAGGATGACAGAGTGCTGAAATCTGCCCGAGACGGAGTCATATCAGATTGTGCGGCTGCCAGCTCCACGCTCCACGCTTGGCGAGCACATTGTCGGTGACCGATGGGGAGACAGGAGGGCGGGCCTGGCAGCCGTCAGCCGGGGAGCTGGCCAGACCCAGCTGGGGGCTGAGAAGCTGTCACTTCCCAGGTGAGCTCGCGTAGGAAGCAGCTCTGGACCTGTAGGGAGGCCCCCGATTCTATCTGTGTCGCCAATCCGGTGATGAGAAAATAGGCCAGGCAGGGGAGAGCAGGGGTCCAGATGCCAAGCGCGCATGTGGGCCCTCATGCACCCTAACTCGGATGCATGGATGCAGATAGATGATGGATAAACAGATCACAGAGACAGAGGTGGATGATGGATGGGCAGATGGACAGATGATGGACAGTAGATAGATAGTGGATACATAGAAAGATGATGGGTAGATAATAGGGTAACTAGATGGGGATAACAGCTTATATGGACATATGTGTATATGGCAATTGGGATGGTTTGAGCCACAATTGGATATTTGATTATTTTGAAGAATTATTCATTTTTTTAGGTGTGAAATGGTTCTCTCCAGAGAGCAGACCCATGGCCAGGCCTGGCCAGTCAAGTTCCTTCATGAATTGTATGTCTATCTGGTGAGGAGAGAGTGACTTCCACTTACTTCTTGGATCTCCAAGACCCCTTACTCCCGCAAAAAAAAAAAAAAAAAAAAAANGCCACAATTGGATATTTGATTATTTTGAAGAATTATTCATTTTTTTAGGTGTGAAATGGTTCTCTCCAGAGAGCAGACCCATGGCCAGGCCTGGCCAGTCAAGTTCCTTCATGAATTGTATGTCTATCTGGTGAGGAGAGAGTGACTTCCACTTACTTCTTGGATCTCCAAGACCCCTTACTCCCGAAAAAAAAAAAAAAAAAAAAAAAGCAGGAGAGAGAAAAACAAAACAAGACCTTCATGCCATGGAGTTTGTTATCCTCCAGTCACTCCCCTCGGTGCAGAGAAATAGATGAACATGGTAGGGGCTTGTGGGCAAAGGTCCCACCACGCAGCACAGACGCAGTGTGCCGCCCCCCCCTCCCACCTCCACACCAGCCACATGTGGCTGTTTACATTTAAGTCATTGAAACCCGGTGACATGACGTTGAAGATTCAGTTCCTCAGTTACTCCAGCCCCGTGTCAATGCTCTTAGGAGCCACACGTGTCCATCTCCTGGGATGGCGAGGTTCTAGAAGCTTCTGTCATAGCAGAACATTGTCCTGGACAGCCTGTGACAGGGAGCCCGAGAACAGGTGCAGCTCCTATCAGGGCAGTGAGCTGGGAGGTGCGGCCGTGCAGAACGGGAGTAGGGCAAGGAGGGCTGTGTGTGCCGGGCTTGGGGGCAGGTCGGTCTCCATCCCACAGGGGGCTTGCGGAAGAGCCCCCAGGCCCCAGCCCCCCTGTCCTGTCTACAGAGGAGCATTAGTCAGCCACTTGCTCTATTTCTCCACCTCCAAGACAGCAAGCGTCTTACCGTTTACTGGCTTCCTGGTTAGACTGGCGACATGCAGGCGCTCCGGGTCTGCATCCACCATTTCTTCTTCACGTGTCAAGGTGTGTCCCAGTGTCTCCCCCCATGTCTCCATCTCCAGCTGCCTCTGTCTCTGTGCCTGGCGTGCAAAGCAGGCTGGCAATACCACTGATTCCCCACTGGGGGCTGACCACCGTAAATGGCCTGAGCTCGGCCTGACTGGCCCATCACTGACCCCTCCCCCAGGCCTGTCCCCCAACCTGCCCTGACTCCCACGATCTGCTTCCACCCATGACCTCAACCTCCGAATAACGGAAATCTTCCCAAACTACCTTATCGTTCCAGCGACAGAGGACCGCAAGAAAGGTCCTTTCTACCCGGAGCCACTGCATTGCCTGAGCTGAAATGGCCAGTCTGGAGCTGAGGTGGGTCCCTGTGAGAGAGAGGAAGGGTGCCTTTCTGCCAGATGGACTCAGTGCCCACATCCTGGGTTTCAAGTCACTCTCACATCTTTTGAGATTTGAAGTAGTACTGCATCTTGGCTAAATGTTTACTCTAGAACTGATAGAAGCTGCCTGTCTGCATTGACTTCTAAAGCATCTGGGCTCAGAATGGCTGTGGGATCTTAGTTCCCTGACCAGGGATCAAACTGAGGTGCTCTGCGTTGCAAGGCAGATTCTTAACCACTGGGCCACCAGGGAAGTCCCCAGATCACTTTTGTTACAAGTGCAAAAACTGAAACTCAGGTTCAGACAGTGACTCAAGACTATCCAAGGGCCCAACGAGGCCAAGTGTCACTTCCCTCCCCTCATTTGAGTCAGCTAGTAAGTCCAAATCAAAAATGTTTATTTTCATGTCAAGTATGACACTAGTCTAGGAAACAATTTTAAGTCATTAAAAACCCACACAAACAAAGAACCATTAAGAATGGTAAAAGAAAAACAAATAAGTAGTTATTCCTGTAAATAACCCATTAGAATGAATTTTTCAATGGATTCAACCACCTGCCTTTTAAATAGCACGGTGCTTGGTTTCTTTTAATTATTATTATTCCCAGGTGGCTCAGCGGTAAAGAACCTGCCTGCCAAGGCAGGAGACATGGGTTCCATCCCTGGGTAGGGAAGATCTCCTGGAGGAGGGCATGGCAACCCGCTCCAGGATTCTTGCCTGGAGAATTCCATGGACAGAGGAGCCTGGCGGGCCACAGTCCGTCGAGTCGCCAAGAGTCAGACACCACTCAACTAACACTTTCACACTTCCATTCCCAAGTTAAGGCATACATTTTGCATCTTATCCAGATGCATAGATTCTTGGTAGGACTTTAAAGGGGGCGTTGATGACAATGTCTGTAAGAGCCAAGAGATGGAAGCCAGGGCTCATCCTGTGAACCACAGAGCACGTCTGTTTTCTCTGGGTTGGTCACTGAGGGATAAATCCCTTCCTGATAAGACGACTTTACTGGGTAATTTTTTTTTCCAGTCTTGGTGGGAGCACATTTTCTTGGAAGGAACCATGAGTGTTTGGGGCAGANGTAAGAGCCAAGAGATGGAAGCCAGGGCTCATCCTGTGAACCACAGAGCACGTCTGTTTTCTCTGGGTTGGTCACTGAGGGATAAATCCCTTCCTGATAAGACGACTTTACTGGGTAATTTTTTTTTCCAGTCTTGGTGGGAGCACATTTTCTTGGAAGGAACCATGAGTGTTTGGGGCAGAGGAGTAATTATTTCTCAGAAGACGTTTTCCTCCTTAAGCCTTTCTGGAAACTAATATCCAGGCTTTGACTGTCTGGGAGTCCAGGGGATGCCCCACTGGGTGGTGGCGAGGCACGCGATGGGACACAGCCTCTGTGGCCCCTGCAACGAGACTTTCACAAAGAGCAAATAACGGCCTTGAAGGAAAGCAATATGTTTTTCCTCAACATAAGGCTTCCTCCCCCAAAACAGCGTCAGAGACTGTCGGAAGCTGGGCACCCTTCCAAAGGTTAGAGACGGGGCCAAAACATATCATTTTAGCCTTTTCCGTCTCAGAAACATAGATGCCGTCTCACCACAGTTGCCAAAGCCCATCGCTTGAATGCAGCCCGGTGGGTGAGCTTCTGGGAACCAGGGCTGGGAGGTGGAGAGGAGTTCTTGCTTGTGCCAACTTGGAGCTGGCGGTGCAGCCTGCAGGGCCCAGTGGAGGCCCAGAGGCTGGGGAGGAGCAGGCTGGGTGGAAAGGCCTGAGCAGTTGGCCTATATTTGCCGGCTTGTGGATAAGTGTATCTGCAGTCTTTTCCTGCCTTCGGTATTTATCATTTTCCTTGCATGGTAGGGCTTCCCTGGTAGCTCAGCTCATAAAGAATCCGCCTGCAATGAGGGAGACCTGGGTTCGATCCCTGGGTTGGGGAGACCCCTGGAGAAGGGAAAGGCCACCCACTCCAGTATTCTATTATCCTGACCTGGAGAATTCCATAGACTGTGTAATCCATAGGGTCGCAAAGAGTCAGACACAACTCAGTGGCTTTCACTTCACTTGCAAGGGAAATCCCGTCTCTCTTTCAAAGCATCATGTGCTTGCCCACTGAGGGAGATGAAGCACCGTGGAAGTTCATGGCAGGAGGGCGCCCGACTGTGAGGGGGTCTGGACTAAGCAGGGCTCTTCTCCAGCCTCTGGGGTTGAGCAGCTTTCTGGCAGGCCAGAGACCATCTCTACTACAGCAGAGGCCGCCAGCGCCCTGCCCTTGAGCCCTCACCTGCCTAAACACACAACACCTTCCCAGGCCAAGCTCCCAAGCCCTGCCTGAGGGCGTTCCTGGCCACAGCCCTCCTCCCCCAGCTCACAAAAGGCCCACCCTTCATACCTCTAATGGTTATTCTGGCTACCTGTTTGATACTGCTCACTCCTCCTACCAATCCCGGAGGCAAGCTGTCTGATTCCCACTTTCCATCTGGGGCGGAGGGGACTCGGCCAGGGTCACACAGCTGGGAAATGACAGAGCCGCGGCTTCCACCCAGGTCCCCACTCCAGACCCAGCACTCTGCCACTCCACCCAAACCCCAACCCAGGACCTCGCGGGCCTTGTCACTGTGACCTCCAACATATGGCCGTGACTGAGTCAGGAGAGGGAACGTTTATCTGTGGCTGTCCTACAGTCAGATCAGCTGCCTTGTCTTTGGGCAGTGGCTGTACCATCTGAGTAGACACAACAAACTTTTAATAACTCTACACAACTCTAAACCAGAAGTATATTTTTACTCTTGTGAGTCAGCCATTTATTTGTCAATAAAGGCCAGTAAAGGAAAAGGCCCAGGGGGCATTTATAAACAGACCGTAGCCCCTAGAGACATCCCGGGGGAAGCCGAGCTGTCTAGAAATTCTCTGGGACCTAAAAACCGTTCCACGGGAACAGACAAGCACAGAGCCCTCTGGGAGACGGGCTGCAGGGGCACCAGAGGTGGAGAAGGTGTTCGGGGGAGGCAGTGTGGTCACAGCCCACAAGCCTCGGACAGACCTGCCCCCCAGCCCCACTTAGGAACCTTGGGACAGCGTGAATAGCTCGCTGGGCCTCAGCTCCATCATCTGCCAATCTTCAGGGCTCCGTGGAGATCAGAGATCAGGTTCATGATGGGCAGTGCTTGAACGTCCCTCGTGACGGGGATCAGGGCGCTGGCGATAACTGTCATGGCAGGGTGATGGGAACCGGGATTGATCAGTATTCATTCTCCAAAAATGAGCTGAGTCAGCTCGATACCTGTTGCATACCAGGGGCTCGCCATGTACTGGGAAAGGAGGAGGAGGAAGCAAGTGTAAACGCACCCCCTCTGAAAAGAGCAAGACGTGGAGGAACAAGAGTTCTGTCTCACTGGGATACTGTCTGATAGGACGAACCTCAAAGGACACAGAGCCCATAAGCAGCAGTTCCTTTCTGGAGAGTCCCCAGTCGAATGGAGGGCTCTGTTCTACAAGAAGTCACGTGCCAGCCCACTCACAGTAGTGTTGCTCCCAATAGTCAGGGGCTGCCAACAGCTCAGGCTCCTGCCAGCAGAGAGTGAAGGGGTCGTGGTCTCTTCATCTCGGAGAATATTATTCGGCAGTGAAGACAGACCGGCCGCTGCCGCACACAACCACATGGGTGAGCTTCCCCCCACAACACAAGGGAAAGCAGGCGGACGGGAGCACGTGCTGCGCAGGACCAGCTACATGACAGTCGGGAACAGACAGAGCTAACCGATGAGGACAGAGGTCAAAGACCGTTACCTTAGGGTGGGGGAGTACTGACCGGCTGGTGATAGAGGTATTCCAAATCATAACCCCAGAGGTGGTCCAGAGAGCGTCCAGATGACTACAATGTTGCGGGTGTTGTACCTGTATACTTCTGTATGTTGTTGCTGTTTTTCAGTCATGAAGTCATGTCTGACTCTTTTCGACCCCATGGGCTGCAGCAGGCCAGGCCTCTGTGTCCTTCACCATCTCCCGGAATTTGCTCAAATTCATGTCCGTTGAGTCGTTAATGCCATCCAGCCATTTCATCCTCTGCCACCCCCTTCTCCTTCCTTCAGTCTTTCTCAGCATCCGGGTCTTTTCCAGTGAGTCAACACTTCTCATCAGGTGGCCAAAGTACTGGAGCTTCAGCTTCAGCATCAGTCCTTCCAATGGATATTCAGGGTTGATTTCCTTCAGCATTGACTGGTTTGATCTCCTTTCTATCCAAAGGACTCTCAAGAGGCTTCTCCAGCATCATGGCTCAAAAGCAGCAATTCTTTGGTGCTTAGCCTTCTTTATGGTCCAATTCACATCCGTATGGGCTTCTCTTGTGGCTCAGCTGGTAATGAATCCGCCTGCAATGCAGGAGACCTGGGTTCGATCCCTGAGTTGGGAAGGTCCCCTGGAGACAGGAACGGCTACTTACCCCAGTATTCTGACCCGAAGAATTCCATGAACTGTATAGTCCATAAGGTCCCAAAGAGTCTGACACAACTGAGCGACTTTCACTTTCATTCACATCCATAATGACTACTGGAAAAACCATAGGTTTGACTATACAGACCTTTGTTGGCAAAGTGAGGTCTCTACTTTTTAATATGCTATCTAGGTTTGTCATAGGTTTTCTTCCAATGAGCAAGCGTCTTTTTATTTCATGGCTGCAGTCACCATCGAATACGTGGTTTTAAATGTAATTTTAACAGATGTATTTCATTAGGACTCTTTTGTTTGAAGATGACAAAAACACAACACACCCTGGCTTAAGTAAATTGGCTTAAGAATTGATCAGCTCCTCTAATCAGATGTCTGGGGCAGGGGGAGCCTCAGAGACTCAAGTACTGTTCTCTGCCCGCCTCATCCCCCATCTTCTTTTTTCTTCCAAGAAAAAGTGTGTGTTAGTCACAAAATCCGACTCTTTGTGACCCCGTGGACTGAAGCCCGCCAGGCTCCTCTGTCCATGGGATTCTCCAGGCAAGAATATTGGAGTGAATTGCCTTGCCATTCCCTTCTCCACCCAAGAAAAAAGAAACCACCAAACTGACACTGTCCTCCTTGATACAGTCAGATGGTGTGAGAACTGAAAAGGGAGAAACTTCTCCCTGGGTGACTTTTGGGTCAGCTCCCTCTACCCACCGAAGGCAGGAACCACAGCCACAGGCATCTCCAAGGCATCTCCATGTTTCTCAAGAAAATAACACTTCCTCCTCAGTACCAGTGATTAAAACCCTGTGGTGGACTCTGATTGGCCCAACAGGAATCATGGGTCCGAGGCTGGGCCCAATCACTGTGGCCCAGAGGTAGAACTTGATCCACCTGCAGTCCCTGGAGGAATCCCAGGTTGCCAGCCCCAGTTTTTTCTGGTCCCTCCAACAAGGATTTGGGGTTTTCTTTCTAGTCTCTCCCCAAGCACCTGCTGTTACCTCCTGTTATAGCTACAGAAGGATGGTGAGTTAGTGGGGACATCAAGAAGGGCGAAGACTGTTGAAGAAGGAGAAGACTCAGAGGGAAGAAATGGTGTCTGAAGGGCTGCAAAAGAGACAATTAAACTGTGCATAATAATTATTGTTTGCAAGGCATCATAGCCCTCATCTCTTTGTTCCTCCATCAAAACCCTGAGAGAAGAGGAGGGGGTTCAGGGCAGGGATTGTGTCCCACTCAACAGGGGAGACAGACTTCGAGGAGGTGAAGTGCCTGCCTGCACTCACTGCTTAGATTATGAAGAGGAGGAGGGGAAGCCCAGGTGCTTTCTCGCTGCCTCTCCCAGTCTCCCTCCCCTGCTTGCCAAAGCGTCAGCCAGCAGGGAAGTAGGTGTGAGGTTTGCTGAAGCACAAACCACCACTCCGTGATCTCATTAATATTTTCCTTTAGGTTGACTCCACTTTTTACTTTAATAATTTTTAAAAGTGAACTTTGAAGAATTGCTGACAATGGCCTATCAGTACCTCTTTGATAGGTAGAGTGTAACCAAAAGCAGGTACAAGAACGGGAAAACAGTGTTACTCAGCCCTGGCTGGACAATGTTACCTGCCCACAGCTCCAGCTCCACACCCAGGCCTTGGTCTGCTTCCCTTACATGAGAAGATCCGCGGTGTCAGAAAGCGTGAAAGACAGCCGACCTTGATGCCTTTGGATGGAGTGCAGGAGAATGGGAAGGGGCATTTCTCACTTTCTCACTGGGTGACTCATGATACGTAACACTCAAAATCAAATATGGGAAAGCATGCTTATTATGGTTGTGTGCTCATTTTCAGAATGCCTCTGCTTTTTCCTGCCCCCTCATTCCTTCTGGGTCTTAGTACATGATGGAACAAGGTCCTGCCACTGCAGCATTTGATATCTTGTAACTGTGGTGCCAAGTAAGTAAAAAAGGGTATGTGGGGTAGGGGGGAGGGAGAGAGAGATGGGAGGGGCAATTAATACTCAGAGAATGGAGTTAAATATAGGGCCACAGGGGATATTTTAAGGTACAAAAAAGGAAATATTAAGCCTATCAAAATGTAAAATAAATTGTTTTACTAGAATTGACTCTATGAAGTTTTTAAGAAGATACATAAACCCTAAGAAATTGCATTTTTTTAGGAGAAGAGAAACTTGTTAACTATAAGAATGTAACCATAAAAATCCAAAATGTGGAAAATCTCACATGATAAATGACATTTCTTCAACAGATAAATTGCCGAAAGAAAAAAAAAAGAGAGAAATCAAAGGACTAAAAGCCACCCAATGTGTAGCTGTGTTTAGATCCTGATTCAAAGAACCTAGTTTTTAAAAATTATGAACAAGTGGGGGGAAATGACTCAGGATTTTTATGACATTGAGGAATTTATTACCAATTTGTAATCGGTATTGGGCACCTTTAAAGACCCTTTCCTCATGCTTTAGAGCTATGGACAGAAATACGGAAGAATGAAATGATAGAAAATCCAGCCTTCATCTCAGAGGCAAAGTTGCTATGGAACTGATAACTGCTGAAGTCTGGTGAGCAGGACGTGTGGACAGTCTCTACTCCTCCACGTGTTTTAAAGGTTCCATGATAAAAAGTTTAAAATCAGTCAGCCTTTACAAACATGTTGGAAGCCCCTCCTAAGTTCCATTCTCCTAAATGTGTGGAGCCTGGTCCTCAAAACCATCTTCCAGGTGCTGAAGTAAAAAGATGCATCATTCTTGTCCATTGCCCAGCCAACAGCAGGGCTCCTGGAGACAGAGGTGGGGGGCCCTGGTCCTGGATTTGGGGAAGGGGGTCCTGACAAGTCTTCAAAGGGGGCAGGTTTTGCCCATTTCACAGCCCACTGAGAATTCACCATTCTCTAATTGTGAACCAAACATGAACTTTTTTTCAGCTAGGAAACTCATTTATGCTTGGCAAATGGCAACATCTCATTTCAAAGCCAGGAAGGGAGGACTTTAAAAGATTTAAAACCCAGCTCCAAAAGTTCCTTGGACATCAAATAGCTTTTTCGAAACAAGGTTTTGATGAGTTAAGAGCAAATGAATCAGAAACATATGGATTAAATTCCCCTTAAAATCCGCATGGGTTTAAAAAATGAAGGGGAATGGAGCTTGGCAAATATCTTTTTTGGTTTTATCAGACCCCAAGCATTTTAAAAACAGTGCAAGATGGTTGGCAAACCTAACATGCAGCTGAATTCATCCTGTGATAATGGTGGGTCTTGAGAAGGACCCGCTGCACAAGGTGGGGACACCACGCAGGGCAGGTTAACAGCAGGGCAGCTGTTAGCGTCCCCTCCCCCAGTGAGCAAAGGCCTCCCCTCCACGCGCCAGAGCTCTGTGAGGAGAAAACTCCAGCGGACAGCTCCGTAAAGGGATTCTGGTCCGTGTAGCCACCCGCTCTTCTTGATAACTGCATGACAGGAAATTAAGAGAAGTTGCAAAAGGCAGCATTTCCATTCTGTTCAGGTGTGTCTGCTCGGTTGTGTCCAACTCTTGGTGACTCCATGGACTGCAGCTCACCAGGCTCCTCTGTCCATAGAATTTCCAGACAAGGACATTGGAGCAAGTTGCCAGCTCAGGTCCTCACCTCCGATTAGATATGCCCTCCAAGTCTCCCTCCCAACCTCCGCCAAAGCCCCCTTTGGGGGAACTCGGATGGCTCTCAGCTAAAGAAAGTAGCACAGTCTTGGCTCTGTGCTGAGATGGGCCTGCCACAGTCTCGAGACAAAACCCCAGCACGTGTTCTGTAAGAAGGGCCCTCCGGAGGGAGGCCTGTGGCCAGGCGCATACGTGGGGGTCCCTCTGAGCTCAGATGCAGACCCCAGGCATGAGACAGCAGAGCAGCCCTCAACCAGCCCCAGAGAACTCCTTCTATTACCGGTGAAGAGACAATGCTGAGAGCACAGGGCTCCCGGGGTCACCCGTCGAGCCACACAGCAGTGACACTGGGCTGTAGGAGCTGAGGTTCCCGATCCCCAGGTCACTCTCAGGCTGCATCTCAGAGCACCACCAGGAACCATTTTGGAGCACAACTGACACTGAGCATCCTCGAGGATGGCGTTGCGGGAGAGGTGCAGAAACACATCCATCGGTGGCCCCCTGTTCCCAGAATAAGCCACACTTCTCAGCTTGCGTGTCATACTGTCTGCAGGGTCACCCTGTCCACCCTGCGCACAGAGGACCCGCCCAAGAGGCAGATGGGAGAGTGGCGAGGGGACGGAAGCAGGGCCAGCCCGCCAGCTCCACCATGCAGAGCCGTGAGGTGCAGAGCGAGCAGCCAGGGACCCTGTGGCCCAGCTGGCTCGCCTGCAAAACAAGGATGCGAATCGCTNGTTCCCGATCCCCAGGTCACTCTCAGGCTGCATCTCAGAGCACCACCAGGAACCATTTTGGAGCACAACTGACACTGAGCATCCTCGAGGATGGCGTTGCGGGAGAGGTGCAGAAACACATCCATCGGTGGCCCCCTGCTCCCAGAATAAGCCACACTTCTCAGCTTGTGTGTCATACTGTCTGCAGGGTCACCCCGTCCACCCTGCGCACAGAGGACCCGCCCAAGAGGTAGATGGGAGAGTGGTGAGGGGACGGAAGCAGGGCCAGCCCGCCAGCTCCACCATGCAGAGCCGTGAGGTGCAGAGCGAGCAGCCAGGGACCCTGTGGCCCAGCTGGCTCGCCTGCAAAACAAGGATGCGAATCGCTCCCATCCGAGCGCGGTTGGAGGGACTGCGTGAGTTTCTCCGTGTGAGGCTGTCGCCGTCGGTCTGGCCTGGGGACCCGCCCGCCATGCATGCCCACGGTGCTGAAGGTGACACGGTGCCAGTCACTGCAGATAAATGACCTCACCCCACTCCATCCTCACCACAGCCTTGATGTCATCACCCCCACTTGAGGGGTGAGAAATCTGAGACTCCAGGAGGCTGAATAACTTGCTAATGAGTTGCACAGCCAGATTTCCAGTCCAGATAGGGCGGGCTCCCTGGCTGCCTGCACCCCAAAGGCACCACTGCTCCGAGGGGCACGGGCTGGGTGTTCAGCCTGGGCTTGCCCCCTCAGCCAGCTCTGCGCCATGGACCAGCTGCATGACCAGTTGCCATGGGCCTGTCTGAATCCAAGGCCATCCACTCTCCTTAGCCGAGGAGAGGCCGAGGGGTGAAGGAGAGACACCCCGCACCTTCAGTGCAGAGTCCAAGCCCAGCCCACCACCCCACTCCCCGCCGGGTAACCCCAAGAAGGTTCGTTCACTGAGTCTCAGTCCCCTCATCTGTCAGATGAGCCTGTCATTGGTATTTACATCACAAGGCTGGGAAAAATAAATGACAGAAGGCCTGTGCTTCCCTCGCTGGGCAGAGTTCCCAGCACGGCTAATTGCCCGATAATTATGGAGGCTGAGGCCTGTGTCATCCCCCACCCTCTAGCCTCCGCCTCCAGGAGGACAAGGTGTCTCCACAACAGAGTTCTTTACAGGTAACAGTGTCCTTTCCGTAGCCCAGCCTTGTGCCTCCCAGAACCTGTCTAGGGTCCAGGCACCAAAACGCAACGACAAGCCAGGGCTCCCGTGTCTGTCTCCACGGACACCCTGACACTGGCCTGACTGGCTGGCCTGCCTGGGAACATGCACGTGGCTGCATCTCATCACGCTTCAAAGTCCGATACCAACCCAGTCACTGCAGTTCTAAGATGCCACCAAAGACGGGGTCCTATAGGTGGGACACCTGGTGGGTGTGGACTCAACCTCCCCCACCATGGTTCTCCCATTTGTAAAACAGGGCCAGTGACCCCTGCTTCTACGGGGCAGTACCAAGAACACAGCAAGTGCTCAGTAAATGGCCCACCTGCCACGGGAGACTCTAACCCTCCATCCAGTTTCACACCAAGAGCCAAGAAAACTGTAGATCAAACCGTATCCCAAAGGCGCAGCGATGAGCCTGGCCTTGGGCTTGCTTCAGATGAAAAAGAACTTGCTTTTGCTATGTCAAGATCACAAACCTATCACACTTTTAAAACCCAAAGAGGAGACTCGGGCCCTTTGAAGCCAACGTAAATACAACTGTTTAACAGCTTATTTTAACTATCCAATGGGAACCCAGTTGCTTAAATGGATTCACATTGCCAGCAATCTCTCTCTGCGACATGGTATTTGTTAGAAATCAGGATTTCACTTCACAAACCGTCCTGCGGTCGCCTCCGCTTTGTCTCTTAACAGGGCTGTCTTTATGTGAGTTTTCTTTGGCTTCCCAATAGAAGAGTAACAGATTCCTTTTGAAGTTTTTTTATTGATGAATGAGCCGCTATAAATAACCCTCCATGGCAGCCGCCCGATCTCTGAAGTTTACTCTGGAATAATAGTAGCAGTGGGAATGAAGGGCAGTTCACAGCAGCGTGTCATGAAATACTTTAATGGGCTTCATACTGTTTAACTTAATCTTTACAGATGTAAAAACAGAAATACAATTATTTTAACAACTATTATTACATATTGCTTTGCTAATGAAAACAAAGTCCTGGGAAGCACTGGGAGACACTGAGGGAATCCTTATAACCCTCACGGAACTATGCTGGGTGCTGGCGGGGATGGGATCTGGGGACAGAGAGAGAGTCAGGGATGGAGCATCTTGGCTCTCCCACAGGTCTCTTTCTGCCTCCCAGCTTTCACACACACACACACACACACAC
>SJYA01002347.1:503223-517016 GCA_006410615.1 Neotragus moschatus | reverse complement strand
TTTTTTTACTGCAAACGCTCCTTTAATTATACAGGAAGAATTTGCAAGCTGCTCACAGGATCTTTGCAAAGGCTACAGCCGTGTGTCCCAAACTGCCAGGACCACAGAGCAGGCCACTGCAGAAGCTGCCGCCTCCAGCAGGACCCGAGAACTTCAAATCTTGGGTGGTTCTTACAGCTCCAGGTCCCAGGACCACCCCTGTGGTCCACAGCATCCAAGCAGGTACACAAGCCCACCTCCTGGCCCACCTGGCTCCCAAGGTCCCACCTGTACATCTGGTGGTGGACCCTGGCCTAGCACACAGGTGAGCAAGGGGCGTCTTTTCTTTTAGTATCTGAAAGACTAGATAGAAAGAATGGGAATCTATCAAGAATTGGGAAGTGTTTAAAAGATTGTGAGTAACCATAAATATCAATAGGGCCCTCACTGGTGCCTGTCAATATACTTCGCTAGTCTCCCCAGCTGAGTATAAGCCCCTCAAGGATAGGACCCGGGTCTGGGGTGTTTGTGTATGACTAAGGTGTGCCACAGGCCTGGCCCTTAATAACTATTTGGTGGATGGAGAATATCAAACTATTCTGATGACAAAGGCACTGGGAACAAGTTCCTGATTGTGGGAAAATAGAAACGTTTTTACTCCTTTCTGGGAATCCTTACACATATGTGCATCCTTTAGCCCGAGCTTAGCATGGGTCAGTACTGGTGAGGCACTAGCTCAGGTAGCAAAGATGGTGTGAAAGAGAACAGGCACTTTAGGAACCAGTGGCCTTGATTCATCCTCCATCATGTGGGGAGAATATTTTGATCACTGGAAATTAAGTACAAATGTGGATAAATAAGAATAAAGAGTAAGACGCTAACAATCTCTTTGCACGATTCCTTTCTCCCTGGAGATGCGCCTGAGGGCCTTGGGACCACGCTACATGGCCCACGGTCCTGGCTGCCGAGCAGACCCTCCTGAGGAGCCTTCAGGAACATGCCATCTGGTCCCACCACAGACCAGCCGAGTGGGAGCCCTTGGGAGCAGGACACAAGCACTGGGAGGTCATCCTGTATCAGAGGGGTGAGCACGCAGCCCCTGGATTTTCTCTCACCTCACACAGAAAGCCAATGAACCCCTGGAACAAACAGCAGAGACAAGAAATTAAACGCACTGGAAATAGATGTCTTTCTCCTGAATCCCATCTTCCTTATGTCACAGAGTGGCCCTTACTCAGATGCTGGGCTGTCCCTAGTCTAACAGTGTCTCCCACGCCCACCCCACCCCCTACAGCCCATGCCCAATGAAGGGAAGGAGCCGTCATTGCGGGGTGCTCCGGGCACCAGCAAGAGCCCAACATGAATTATTCATCACTCTGCCTCCACCTCCCCCCATCTCATCATGCTCTCAAGATGGAGCCCGCAGGGCAGACACAAAGTCCAAAAATGTGGGAAAGTTTATTTATTTCTCCAAAACATTCCTGATTTGTAATGTGCTTTCTAAAAATGTTCTAGCTGACCCAGCCCCTGCTATATTTAGCCACAGCATTTAAAGAAATGTTCCTTACCCTTTATAAGGCGGGCCATGAAACATGAATTTAGGAAAAGCGGCTCTCCAGTCTGGTCCCTTTGTCCCTGGGAGAGGGGTGGAGCCTCTCCTTGACCTACAGTAGCGTGGTCTTGGTGCTCAGGGCGGGGGGCAAAAGGAGGAGGGGGCAAAAATAAAGAGTTGCATTCATTTCCAAGGCCCTTGAGTTCACAATGGCTGGATGGCCAGCTCTGGGAAGCCCCTTCTAAGCTCCCAGCAAAGCAAGGAAACACCAAAGGACTGGCTCTCCTCTGTCTGTGAAAATCGCTTTCCTGNCGCCCCCGCCTCCGCCCCCTCAACTCCAGCTTCCAAGGAGCATCCTCTCGCCAGAGGGGACTAGGATACAGCTCACTCGCAAACCCATAAATCCAGAGGTCGCGCCTGCAGTCTGAACCTTCTCCCTGCCCCTCTGGGAAGTCGCAGAGATTAAATATGGAACCCCTGGGTCTCGTCCACTGCGCTGTGAAGACCGCCCTCCCCTTTGATTCTTCGGGGAGGTCTCTGCCTGCAGAGACGCGTCCAGAGTCCAGACATGCCTTTTTCTCATGAGCTGTGGCCTAACCCCCCTCCCGAACTCCAGACTGAGAGCTGGGGGCCCCGACGCAACCCTCTACTGTGTAACTCTGCGCCTTCTCCTCCTTGCTTCTTGGAGCGGTCCTCGCCAGTGAATCTAGGAGCTTGCCTGAACCCCGAACCCTTCGGAAAATGACCGGATTGGGCAGGGAGATCTCAAAAATATGTATTTTGAAAGCTTAGCTGGAGACAGGGGCTTGTACCCACGGCAAGCAGCAGATTTATCCAGTAGTCGACAGCCGCTCTGGATTCTCACAAGCCCCACCCCATGGACCAGGGGCAGTGAGCAGATCCTTGAGAGCAAAATAGAGGCCAGCTCACTCCCAGGGAAAAAGAGCCAGACTAGGACCCTGGACACCTGTCTAGGTCTGCCCAGGTTTACCTGTCAGGTGAGCCCCACCATCCACCTGCCCTGGGCTGAGTAAGTAAAGGGGTGAACAGCCTTGTGTGGAGAAAAGCACCAGGAGTCAGACTAGCGCTCTCCCAGGATGGCTCTACAAATATTCACTGTCTGCTCTGCACCAAGCGTTGGATCACAGGCCAGCTGAAGGACGTTCACTCTGGCAGGAGAGCCAGGCGTGGAGAAATGCAATCCTGTAACAAACATTTTTGGAGACCTGCTAAGTGGCAGGCTCTAGGCTGGACATGATAGGAAAAAAAGGGCACAACAGAGAATGATTTGACCTTTGCCCTCAAGAGCGCATTGCATCGTGGGGAGGGACAGATGCAAAACTCATTACTGGGCAAATAATTACTTAATTGCAGTTGGGATAAGTACTCTCAGGAGCTGCAGAATCCTCTAAAAGTGTGTGAAAGGGCAAGCGAGAATCAAGCTGTGCATCCCCCGGGCTGCGGTGGAGTGCGTGAAATGCGGCTCGTCTAAACTAAGATGTGTGGTCAGCACGGGATACACACTGGACTTCCAAGACTTGGTGCCAAAAAGATGTAAAACATGTCAATAATTTTTGTATTAAACCACATGGTGAAGTGGGATCAAATCCAGGTCTCTGTCTGAGCCACCAGGGAAGCCCAGTACCTTGGATAGGTGAGGTTAAATAAAATAGACCCCTGAAATGAAAGTCACTTGTTTCTTTTCACTTTTTCTTTTCTAAGGTGGCTCCTAACAATTGTCAAATTACTCTTCTTCCGCTCGCTGTACTAGAAGATCCAAAAATGCATCCCTGAGCAAGAGGCTTCCTGTGGCCCTTCAGCTTGAAAATCCCAGAGGGATGGGAAGGAGACAAAAGTGTGGCCCATGCCACTAGCTCTGTTCTTCGGGTGTGGAGGTCACGCAGAGGGACTATCTGGGGTTTCTCAAGTCTCAGGGCTGTAGAGTCAGATAATTCTCCATTGCAAGGGGCAGTCCTGTGCCCTGTAAGATGTTCACAGCATGTCTGGCCTAACCCCCTAGATGCCACTAGCACCCCTCCCCTTGTTATGACAGCCTAAAATGCCTCCAGACATTGCCAACTGCCCCAGGGGTCAGACTGCCCTGGTGAGAACCAGCCCGCTCAACCAGTGTGGAACCAGGTGAAGACTCTGCGTTAGAATCCCCAGCGTCTCCAGTAGAGGGGTCTGGGCAGCACAATTTGTCAAGCTCGCTGGGAGGTTCTGACATGCAGACCCCACTGAAGGCCTCGTGGAGGATGCTGTCTGCTAGGGGGTGTGATCCCTGCCTGTCTCTTCCACTTCAGGAGGTGAGGAGGTGTTCGCCCTGTAGGCTCCCTGCTTTCACGCTTGGTCGGGTGATACGGAAGAGTGGCTACGAGCTTTAAAGACAGGAATGCTTGCCTGGGTGTGGTGCTTTGTCAAGGATCTGCTTTGCAACCTGGGGGCGGGGGGTGGGTCCTGGTAAAATATCAGTAATAAAATGGACACAGTGCTCCCCAGTTCCCAAGTTCACCTCAGGATGAAAGAGATTGCGCACGCAAGACCTCAGGACAGAGCTTGATGATGGAGGGCGCCGCAGAGCTGGAGAGCCTGGATCCAAACCCAGCTCTGCCACCCATGGGTCACGGGACCCTGGGAAGTGACTAAGCTCTCTGAACCAGCTACCCCGCCTGTAAAAGAGGGGAAACTACTGTCCCTAGCTCACGGACCCAGGAAGAGTAAATGAGTGACAATGCACATAGAATCCTTAGACCCCAGCTGAGACTGAGTGCTCCGCAAGCTCTGCAGTGATGACTAGCCCTCAGAGATCTTATCACTCTTTTGTTGGCATAAGTTTTTTTACTGCAAACGCTCCTTTAATTATACAGGAAGAATTTGCAAGCTGCTCACAGGATCTTTGCAAAGGCTACAGCCGTGTGTCCCAAACTGCCAGGACCACAGAGCAGGCCACTGCAGAAGCTGCCGCCTCCAGCAGGACCCGAGAACTTCAAATCTTGGGTGGTTCTTACAGCTCCAGGTCCCAGGACCACCCCTGTGGTCCACAGCATCCAAGCAGGTACACAAGCCCACCTCCTGGCCCACCTGGCTCCCAAGGTCCCACCTGTACATCTGGTGGTGGACCCTGGCCTAGCACACAGGTGAGCAAGGGGCGTCTTTTCTTTTAGTATCTGAAAGACTAGATAGAAAGAATGGGAATCTATCAAGAATTGGGAAGTGTTTAAAAGATTGTGAGTAACCATAAATATCAATAGGGCCCTCACTGGTGCCTGTCAATATACTTCGCTAGTCTCCCCAGCTGAGTATAAGCCCCTCAAGGATAGGACCCGGGTCTGGGGTGTTTGTGTATGACTAAGGTGTGCCACAGGCCTGGCCCTTAATAACTATTTGGTGGATGGAGAATATCAAACTATTCTGATGACAAAGGCACTGGGAACAAGTTCCTGATTGTGGGAAAATAGAAACGTTTTTACTCCTTTCTGGGAATCCTTACACATATGTGCATCCTTTAGCCCGAGCTTAGCATGGGTCAGTACTGGTGAGGCACTAGCTCAGGTAGCAAAGATGGTGTGAAAGAGAACAGGCACTTTAGGAACCAGTGGCCTTGATTCATCCTCCATCATGTGGGGAGAATATTTTGATCACTGGAAATTAAGTACAAATGTGGATAAATAAGAATAAAGAGTAAGACGCTAACAATCTCTTTGCACGATTCCTTTCTCCCTGGAGATGCGCCTGAGGGCCTTGGGACCACGCTACATGGCCCACGGTCCTGGCTGCCGAGCAGACCCTCCTGAGGAGCCTTCAGGAACATGCCATCTGGTCCCACCACAGACCAGCCGAGTGGGAGCCCTTGGGAGCAGGACACAAGCACTGGGAGGTCATCCTGTATCAGAGGGGTGAGCACGCAGCCCCTGGATTTTCTCTCACCTCACACAGAAAGCCAATGAACCCCTGGAACAAACAGCAGAGACAAGAAATGAAACGCACTGGAAATAGATGTCTTTCTCCTGAATCCCATCTTCCTTATGTCACAGAGTGGCCCTTACTCAGATGCTGGGCTGTCCCTAGTCTAACAGTGTCTCCCACGCCCACCCCACCCCCTACAGCCCATGCCCAATGAAGGGAAGGAGCCGTCATTGCGGGGTGCTCCGGGCACCAGCAAGAGCCCAACATGAATTATTCATCACTCTGCCTCCACCTCCCCCCATCTCATCATGCTCTCAAGATGGAGCCCGCAGGGCAGACACAAAGTCCAAAAATGTGGGAAAGTTTATTTATTTCTCCAAAACATTCCTGATTTGTAATGTGCTTTCTAAAAATGTTCTAGCTGACCCAGCCCCTGCTATATTTAGCCACAGCATTTAAAGAAATGTTCCTTACCCTTTATAAGGCGGGCCATGAAACATGAATTTAGGAAAAGCGGCTCTCCAGTCTGGTCCCTTTGTCCCTGGGAGAGGGGTGGAGCCTCTCCTTGACCTACAGTAGCGTGGTCTTGGTGCTCAGGGCGGGGGGCAAAAGGAGGAGGGGGCAAAAATAAAGAGTTGCATTCATTTCCAAGGCCCTTGAGTTCACAATGGCTGGATGGCCAGCTCTGGGAAGCCCCTTCTAAGCTCCCAGCAAAGCAAGGAAACACCAAAGGACTGGCTCTCCTCTGTCTGTGAAAATCGCTTTCCTGGGGTTTCTGAGGATCCCCTGCCGGGTATAGCAGCTTTTTTTTTTTTTTTTTGCTTTTGGTTTCGTGTTCAAATGGTTGGATCATCTCAAGAGCTATAAGACTGCAAGGACGAGATGAAATGGCTGCCAGCCTGCCCTGGAGGAAGAGGTGGAGAAGTCCGTCCAGGAGGCTCCCGCGACCCCGGGATTATGGAACGCAAGCAGGACTGTGGGTTCATGATTTTGTTACAAAACCGAGACATCACAAATGCACTCATAAAACAAAAG
Organism: Neotragus moschatus; assembly: GCA_006410615.1. Taxonomy (NCBI): domain Eukaryota; kingdom Metazoa; phylum Chordata; class Mammalia; order Artiodactyla; family Bovidae; genus Neotragus; species Neotragus moschatus. Next base: position 510,544 of record SJYA01002347.1, on the reverse strand, counting down.
TGTTTAGATTAGAGGCTATGCCTGTATACAGAGATGAGACCTCCCATTTACCGAATGCTTCCTGCACGCCAGATAGCTTATGTATATATATTTACTGTTTGGGCTTCCTTGATGGCCCAGATGGCAAGAAATCCGCCTGTAATGCAGGAGACAAAGGTTCAATCCCTGGGTCAGGAAGATCCTTTGGAGGGGGCATGGTAACCCACTCCAGTATTCTTGCCTGGAGAATCCCATGGTCAGGGGAGCCTGGCAGCTATGATCCATGGGGTCACCGATTTAGTTCTGACAGCTGTCCGATGCTGAAGGCTTTAGTAGTAGTCCATTTTGCTGGTGAGAACTAGGAACTTAGACCCATAATAAAATGTACTCCTACAACAGCTTGACGAGACAGTTGCTAACGTTGCTCCCATCTGTACAGATGAGAAAGCTGAGGCACAGAAGGGTTAAGTCATTTTGCTGATGTCACACAGCAACTGGGTTATTAGCGGAACTGGGTTATTCGCCTGTGTCTGGTGGGCACAGTCTTGATGAGGTTAACATACTCCTTCGCTCCTTCACCTGAACCTCGAATCACTGAATGGGAACGAGTCTTAAGACATTAATGGGAGGGTTTTCCTCATAGCAGGTGTGTCTAGAGAGACCTGGGAACGTGTGGAGCAGAAGGTGACCACTGCCTGGGAAAGAAGTGTGACCCCGGGAGGAGGGTATGCGCAGTGTTCATTTTGCACAGGATGGGGACCTGAGTCCAGCTGTAAGCTAGGTGTTGTCCAGGGTGACAGGGGCTTCTGAGCAGCAGGGGGCCACCCCCCTTTCCCAGAGGCCCGACCTCGCCGCTGCTGGGCTGGGACACTCCCTTCGTGTCCCTCCTCTGGACTCCGACTGGAGGCCACCCACACCAGCATGCGGGCCACGAGTTCTGGAAGAGTTAGACAGCATCTGTCATGTTCTGCCTACTACCCAGGAAGGAACAGCTTTGTTTTAAATGCTCGACAAACACAAACGGATACAAACTATGTGCAGTCATCTCAGGCCCCAGCAACTCAGCAAGACATTCTGGTCTTGGCCCTTGGACGTCAACAGTGTGGTTCGGGCCCCAGAGGAAGTAACCCCCCACCCCTGACACTGTCCTGGCCACGCTTTGTTGGAATTGTCCCCATCGTGGCATGTTCTGTACCCCTCTCTGCTCCTACAGGCTAACTCTATGGGCTGCTGTTACCTAGGCTCCCTATAGGCTGGACTTCTTGTGGGTTTAGCCATCAGAAGCACCACGGCGAGGGAGGAAGGCAGAAGAGGAGTTGGGTGTGTCTGCTCAGCTCCCGTCAGTGCTGTGGCGGCATCTACACTCATTCCGCCCACTCCCCTGAAAATAGTCCCTCCACCCCAGTCTCCTTCCAGTGGCTCATCTAAGTCGGGTTCTGCTTCCTCCCGGAACCCTGATTTTCACACTGACAGGAAAGGGAAGTTGTGACAAGTCTTTGCCCAGTTGGGCCCAGGCCCCACCACTCACTGTGACCCTCTCTAGGTCACGGTACCATCTATGGGGATCTGTCTGACCCTGCAGAACCCTGGGTCTGGGGCAAAGACAAAAGACAAATGTAGATGAGAACTTGCCACTTGGGTATTTAGGTATACAAATTGCTTGAAATGTGGATTTTAAAAAAAGGTTTTACTTTTCCAACAAACTCATGCTCTTCAATTTTAAGAATGAAGCAGGATTATTATCATGTGTATTTTTGACTGTACGAAACAACCCCTGCTTCACAGAAATAAGATTCTAGCCACTGTGAAGCACACCAAGTTACAGCGCTCACACGGGTGTGTGCATTCCTGGCCGATGGGCTCCGGCCTCTCGCTGTAACAATAAAATCCAGTGTGGCTGATTCATTAACCCACACGTGGATAGACACTGAGCACTTTTAGTGAAATGGTAGAGACCGCTGGTAGGCTCCTTTCCAGAGAGGTGCGGTTGTACTGGAAAATGGTAGACATATCCTGTTCCTCCGGTTCTGGAAAACCTCACGGGGCATGTGAGAACCACGAGGCCATCAGCTTCCACAGGAGCCAGGAAATACCCAAGAACAGACAACGCAAAGGCCCTTGCAGAGTCCCCGCACCCTTGCAAGAGTCTGGGAAGTAAAGGTCTCAGGTGGGTATGTCTCCCAAGACTCTTTTATAATGTCTTTGTTAGTTTCACTATAATCATGCAAAAATCTAAATTATTCCTTGTTCAAATTCTATAGCAAAACAAAATCTTTCCAAAAGTGCCAGTACTTGGGTTATTCTAAAAGAAATCAGCACTTGATCTATCATGCAAAAAGGATGAATTTTTGAACATTTGTGTGTGTAGAAAATATATATACACACGTGTATATATATATACACATACACAGATATGTACATGTGTACATATATACATATACACTTACTTATTGTACATACACCTGCCATAGCCCCCATTATGATCAGTGTACTCGTGTGTGTGTACACAAGAGAAAGATCACCTACAGGAAACAGAATCTGCTCCTTTAGTGTAGATGAGAACACAGAGGCATACTTTGCATTGCCCAAGATCAGGACAATATGGTTGCTTCCAGTTTACTCAAAATCTAGGTGATTTTGCTTTTATTAAGAATGGAAACCTTTTCTTGGTCTCATTGATCCATAATCAGGAGCACATAACTAAAACCAGGACATCAGAACAGCTATTTGGATCCGTAAGGCCCAAAGTCCCTCTTTTTCCTTAGCAGGGAGTAGCGCACATGGAATTGTGTAGAATCCACAGAAAATGACCCCACTGTCCATTTCTGTTTATTTTCCTCAGTCAGATGAACGTGGGGCTGAGGTAAGAGAATTCCTCCTTATGTATGTATAAACACTGACAGAGTGCCACATACTCCTGCCTTTTTCCTTCTATGCCAGAAAAATAATGTTTGTACTATACTTTTTGGAATTGTAACTCTGAGATGCCGTCCTTTTAAAATGACAGTATTAGAATATTTGCTTCTCCAGAAATGAGCCATCATACGTTAACAAAAGATAGCAAATCAAACACAAAGAGAAAACATTCAAAGCATATCCCGCTCAGCAGAATCTTCATCTTACTGGGGACCCTCAGGCAACACCTCCAGTCCTGGAGTTTTCCGTCCTGCCCTCCAGTCCACACACGAGCCCTCCTCCCTCAGAAGCCAGAGCCCAAGAAACGCGGCTGGGGTTCCCAGATATGATCCCAGTCTCCCCTTTCTTGTTACACTGCTTATTCCTCCCAGGAATCCACTGAACCAGTCCCTGAGAGGTTAATGAAAAAACAACTTTATTCACAGAGGTTGAGACTTCAGGATAACAAAATAGCCAACAATGGCCCTTCCAGCACATTGTAAGTTAATCACAGTGATCTAGGATCTCAGCATGCTTCATCAGAGTTCTTAACATCAAGGACCCTGAAGCTCACCCACCACAGTGTTCCCACCAGCCTGAGCAGAACTCGAACATGGACGCTCCTGGAGGTCAGTAGCAAATGGCCTTCAGCATGAATTCTCAGTCAGCTCTGTGCTTGCCAATTCTCAAATTATTCTGTTTGTCTGAAATATCTTTTCCAGCATATTAACCAACAGGCTCTCAGATGTGAAGTTTGTGTTCACTTTTATGTAAGTTCTGGAAACTGCTTCAATCTGCTTTAAAAAAAAATTATCTCAAAGACCTATCTCCACCTCCCTCCAGGAACTACTGACTTACTGTGCTTTCCCCACATTTGATAAAATTAAAGTAGCTTGGAAGTTCAGGAAATCGAGTCTCAGAACCGCCACAACAACCCAAAGAGTTACCGTGAGAGCTTAGATGCATTCCCCCAAAGTTCCCAGCTGAAGTGGGCTGTGAAAATCTCAGTTTTCATAACCACATCTTTGTCTCGGACCCCTGCCCACTCCTCGCCCCGGCCTGGCAGTCACCTCCATAAGGTGTTTGTTTAGCTGCAGGCTCTGGGCCTGTCTGGCTGGCACTTGGAGGGAGGAGGCAGCTGCAATTGGCCAGGGAGCCTCCCACCAAGCCTCCTGTTCCTGGGGACCCAGAGAGCAGACCCCAGGGGACTCCCTTGCTCTTCTGAGCGCTCACTCATCCCTGCCTCCACTTGCTTTCCGTGTGCTTGTTTCACCCAACTCTTCAGATTAAAAATAGTCCTTCACTATACAGTTCTGGAAAATGTGGCAACAATCAAGATTCCCTGACCCTCGTGCACTTCCGGTGTCCCTAGAAATGTTTTGACCCCTTAAACAATAAAGCTAAGAGATAGGAGGATGTCTGTGGTTGTAACAGGCGTTGCAGAGCACGTGTATTGACTAAGGACCTATCGAGCTATCTACTGTAATGCAACCAAATGCTAAGTTACACAGAGTGCACTTTTTTAATAGAGGTTGTTAATACAGACGTTCACAGGGCAACCCTTAGAGTAAAAAGAATTAAGCTTTTAGTCAGAATACGTGTGTTCCTTTTACTATCTAAAAGGAAAAGAGAGAAGATTTCTCTATTTACAATGAAAGTGTGGTCTCTCAGCTTCCACCTGAACATTGGTCCTAAGTCCTCACCAAGCCCTAGGATCTGCTAAAGAACCTAAAAAATGGGTTGGCCCTGGTGTCCCCACAACTGGACCTTAGGGACAAATCCCGCTGTGAACACCCATCACTCCGTGGGGCCAAAAGCCAAGGCCCAGGCCACAGTGACAGCCGAGCTGGCAACGGTCAGACCGTGGCTCTTAGACAGAAAGGACCACACTGCGGCCATCTGTCTGCCCTCCGTTGTCTGGGCCCTCCCTCACTCCCTCTGGACGCGCAGGACCTGTCTGGGCGCTAGTGGAAGATCATGCCATCAGACTGACCTAAGGTTCAAGGAATTTTCGCCTGCCGTAGGAAGTCTGAGATGCCCGTCGCAGCGTGGGGAGGGTCTTTTAAATCTCCGAAGCTGCTCCGGTTCTGGGAAGGTCCGTCTGGCAGGAGGCAGGGAAGTGTGCCCAGTTGAGCAGCTGAGGATGCTAATACTTCCCACGGTCCATATGCAGGCAGAGGAAATCATTTACTTAAAAATGCGATTTCTTTCCCAGTGGTGGGAGCCCTGCTCGCTCACACGAAGCTCAGACCAGGGCGAGGGAAAGGAGCCGCCGTCTGCTTTACTGGAAATGAAGCACCGCTTCCGGGAGCTGCAGGGGGAAATAGGAGAGAAAGGGGATCCCGAGCTGGTAGAAGCCGCCCTGGACGTGCGGGTCGATTATCAGGGAAGCGTTGAAAGGCGCACGGAGGCTCGAGGAGGTGGCCAGAAGCGAGGCGCCCAGACAGCCGCCGGGCCCCTGCTTGGCGACCCCCAGGAGCTCGCCCCCTCCAGCTGGCTTCTGCCCCTGCCTTCGGGCCAGGATGCTGTCTATGCTGAAGCTCTTGGACTTCTCCGAACTCTTCGGAGAGCTGCGGGAGACGGGGCGCGGAGGAGTCTCCCGGCCGTCCACCGTGCGCTCAAGCCGGCCCACAGCCACCGCCGCTGCGCCCCGGATCGCGTCGCCCGCGTCCCCCTCTGGGGACCTGGGCCTGGGCCAGGGGAGGGACGCCGGTGGCGGAGAGGAGGCTTCCCGAAGGGGCGAGGGGCGCTCGGGCGCTCTTTCCTGGATGGGGGTCGCGGGGCGGGGGCGCCCTCCCGCGCTCCGCACCTCCGGCGGCGCCTCTGCGCCGCTCTCCTGCGTCTCGGCTCGGGCCCGCTTGGCCTCCGGGCCCCCTGGACCGGGCTTGGGCTTCCTCTTCCGGCGCCGGTAGTTGCCGTTCTCGAACATATCCAGGCAGCGAGGGTCCAGTGTCCAGTAGCTGCCCTTGCCGGGCCGCCCTTTCTCGCGGGGCACCTTGACGAAGCAGTCGTTGAGCGAGAGGTTGTGGCGGATGCTGTTCTGCCAGCCCTGCCGGTTGTCGTGGTAGAAGGGGAAGCGGTCCATGATGAACTGGTAGATGCCGTTGAGTGTGACCCTCTGCTCAGGCGCATCCTGGATCGCCATGGCGATGAGCGCGATGTAGCTGTAGGGCGGCTTCTGGGGGGGCTCCACCCGGCCCGAGGCCGCCAGCGCGCCCGCGGGGGCGAAGGCCAGAGGCAGCCCGGGTCTCTCGGGGCCGTACAGATAGAGCATGGGCNAGATGCCGTTGAGTGTGACCCTCTGCTCAGGCGCATCCTGGATCGCCATGGCGATGAGCGCGATGTAGCTGTAGGGCGGCTTCTGGGGGGGCTCCACCCGGCCCGAGGCCGCCAGCGCGCCCGCGGGGGCGAAGGCCAGAGGCAGCCCGGGTCTCTCGGGGCCGTACAGATAGAGCATGGGCGAGGTGGCCAGAGCAGGCAGCCGGGGGCTGAAGAGGTGGCTCATGGCGAGCGGGAGCCGCGCTATGCTCCCGGCGACGCCGGGGACGGGCGGCTTAGGGACTGCGCCCGGAGCCGCAAGGGCCCTCCCGGGGAGCCTGCCTTGCGTCTGCCTCCTGCTCTGCCGCTCTCCCCAGCCGCTCCGCGCTCTGTCCCTTCTTCATGGCTTTAAAAATGTTAAATAATTGTTGTAAGTTTGCTATTATATGTTGACTTAGCGCTGGAAAATAAATTGTCTATGATAAACAGTCGCTGTGTTCTCAGCCCACCCACATTAATTAAAATTTCATTGCTGAAAAACTCCAAGCTTTTCCCTCCACGTGTCTTTTTGATACCAGCCAATCGGTTTCAGGGTTATTCCTTCATTTGTTTATAGAATTAGTCTGTTGATAAGTCCGCCCACCCAAGTTGAATCAAGCTGTGTTTATTTGGAAAAATTTCCGGGCACCCAATATATAAACGCACTGATCTGATGTTTGAAATATCACGTCCACCCCTTGACGCTGTAAGCACACACAGTCAGTCAGGCAGGATGTGGATCGAGGTGGCTCGGGAGCAGGGTCTGCCCCGTCAGGAAGACGAGGTGGAGGTGGGAGGGGCGCAGGGGTGTTTTACCTCTGGCCTGGGGGAGCCCTGAAATCCCATGGCCTCCCACAAAAGACCTTTTCTTCTCCCAGGCTTAGCAGGAGATGGAGAGATGACACAGTCTCATAAATGCCTTCGGAGGTCTTGGAGAGCTCTCAGATATTTTAGCAGGGGAGAGGAGATAGATGAATGCCGATTAGAAGAGGATGCAGCCCTCCTGGGAGACATCCTTGGGATGCCCTGGAGGAATTGGGGGTGGGGCGTACTCCCTAGGAGCCTTGCATCCCAAAACAGGCAGGCCTGCCCCCCTAGGGCTCCCTGGGGATGCAAGAAAATGACCCCAGGAGCCCAGCTTTTCCAATGC
>SJYA01002347.1:436985-503154 GCA_006410615.1 Neotragus moschatus | reverse complement strand
CCACTCCACCCCACCCCACCCACTCACCCTAGGGTGTAAGCACTCCCCACCCTGACTCATTTTACATTTAGCCATGTCCGGGTTTGAATCAAAACCCTTGAGGATGCTGATTTAGAAGGGGGTGTCTCCCCTACTCTGCAGCCTTTGGGGAGGGGGGTGGATTGGCACTTAGCGTGACTGGTTCCTGTTTATGATCTTTGCTGGATATATTTTAGAAGAAAAAGCTCAGGACAACTAAACTAACATCTCATTGAGTAAACCTTGTGGATGCCCTAGAAGAAGAGGGAGGGTGGAGATGGCACGTGGGGGCAGCGTGAGGAAGGACACTAAAGGTGCCTTAAGGCATGTTTGCTGCTTAACCCCTTAAGGGCTGTCCCACTGTCACACAGGCAACACCATGCTGGGGGCCCGCCGCCGGGGCTCGGGGCATCATCTCTGAACGTGGAAAAGCAGGGAGGATCCCAGCTCTAAAATGGAGGGACCAGAAGGTAAAGCCTGTGTTTGGGGGTTCCGGAGAGACCACAGGGGAGCAGGGACGTTTGAAATACCTAAAAGGAACTCGTTGACAGGGTCGAAAAACCGGTTCGGGTGCAGGCAGGGCTTGAGGGAGCGCCAGGTCAGGCCCCGGGACACATTCAGGCCCCTGTCCCCAGCGCTGCTTTTCTAACTGAAGCCCAGTGTCTAGCTGGTCCCCGACTCGGTCTCGAGGATGGCCCTCCAGCCAAGAGGAGGCGGGGCGCTGTATTCTTTCTGGATCCCTGGCTTTCATCGGAGCATCCCCCTTCAATCCTGGGATGGAAGCAGAACCTCAGTGTCCGCGTTTCTGCAGCCCACGGGCTCCACGGGCTCGAGTCACCCCAACCCTCCAGATCAGCGCGCCTCCTGCAAGCTCAAGTTCGCATTCAGCCTCGGTGCCCGGCCCCAACAGACCCAGAGCGAGAGTAACACCGGTGTTACTCCGCGGTCCCTCGCCTCCCACCTCCTCACCCGAGCCCTCCCTGGAGTTTCCCGGACACCCAGAGTCCAGCACGCACAGCCCTGCCTGAGGCGCGCCACCGCGGCGCTCCTTCTAAACTAGGAGGCAAATCCGAGCTTGAATTCGTACAATGATAAACACCGCCCAATTTGGGCATGGGCGGGACGCAGGCGGAGACACGCGCGGCTGGTGGGCAGGGCACTGATAGTAAAGAAAAAACAACCCCAGTTTTAGCGCCTGTCTGGAGTGGCGCTTCCCGCTCCACGTGCTGGCAGCAGTTAGCAACCTCTCTGGGAGGTTCTGGCCGCAGAACTCCGGCAGGGAGCCCCAACCTGGCTCCAGAGAGGGGTCAGATCCTGGGTTCCCAGGTGAAGTGTGTAACTGAAGCCGAGGACGCCGCAGGCAGGAGCCCCGGGCAGAGGCTTACTTCCGGGGAGCGCAGGGCACAGGCGCCGAGAGCCGAGTGTGGATGCGCCCTCGTGCGGAAGCTCTGTCGGGAGACTCACTGGGAGAGCGGTCGAGCCCGGAGACGGCGGGGAGACAGGGTGACTCAGAGAGCCAGATGGAGACACTGACCGTTCCCTGCAGGTTCAGAAGTCTTCAAATCCCGGAAAAGCACATTCATCTGTGAAGTCAGTGGGCGCGGGTCTCCCAGAAATCATGCTTCCGGAAGGACCGCGGCAGTTCCAACTCGGGGGCCCAAGAACAAATTGGGTTCAGCGTGGGACGAACCATTCCCAGTGCCCTGGCAGGAAGCCTGCTCCTGGGGTTGGTCAGGCAACCAGCCGGGACCACAGAGGCCTCACAGACAAAGGCTGGGTTGGGGGAGAGCAGCTGCTCTTGTGCCGCACCCCCTTACGCCCTTCTTCTGCTTCAGCGGTAAATAAAGGCTGACATTCAAGTGAACCATGATCTGCGTCGTGTTCCCGATTATCCGCCTTGCTCTTCTAAGTGTGAAGACAGTTAACACATTGTGTGTGTGTGTGTGTGTATGTGTGTGTGTGTGTAGAGGTGGGGTGAATGAACGATTCTTCCTTAAGTCTGAGAAGAGTAGCACTAAAAAGATCCAAGATCGCTTTACTGACAATCTAAAATGCTGAGGAGAATGATGAGAATAAGGATAACATTAATAGCTAATTCTGTCCTGAATTACTATGCACTGGCACTCTTCTAAGTGCTTTCCTTGTATTAAGTCACTCCATTCTCACAGTAATCCTAAGAAACAGAACTTTTAAAAAGAATCATTCCCATTCTGCAGACGAGGAAACTGAGGCCAGGAATTTGACTTGCCTCAGGTCTTCAAGAGCAAATGTTCCAAAGACAGGAAAACAGTCACATTATAATAGCTACTGTGTGTGGATGCCAAGGACCCTGCAGAAATTCTATTGAGAACCTTGGCACCATCTACAGAAGATGGGAGGATGGATTTGCCCATTTTGCAGATGAGGAGACTGAGGCCAGGCAAAGAATATCAGAAAACAATGAGGGTAGTAAATAGCACAGGTTGGAATCCACATGGTTTCCTCCAAAGGTGGGTTCATTGCGGTCAGACACCCTCAGTTGAGCGCAGAAGCTGAGAGGTGTGTCTGGAGTAATCAAGGTGGGGGGAAGGGGAACCCTCTGGAGAGGAGAGGTCTGTGCTGCCCCTCCTCCCAGAGCTGGGAGATTTCGGGCATCCTAAGTAGGAGACCCAGAGTCCTCACTTACACTCTGACAAAACCGGGGAGACTCTTTCCTCCCCTGTCCTCCTCTCCCACTTTGAAAGGATGGGGAGCAGTGTCGTCTGCTTCTCTCAGGGGAAGTGAGCCACGAAGGTAAGGGCTGACTGGTCAGCTGGTGCTGATTTAGCCCCAAAGAGCAGGGGCAGTTGCGGCCCCGGCACTGCCCTGCCCAAGCACATTAGCGTGTAGCTTGATGTATGCAGCTAATTGAGATCCAAGGATCCTTTCTCTTCTGTTGTCCAGGTACATCCTAATAGCAAGTCCTTACGATGGACTGGACGTTTGGAAGCACTTTGTGCATGGGTGTTGGGTTCCTTAGTCCTCACGAGAGCCTTATTCGATGATCTGTTACTTTTTCAATTGAGAAAGGGGCTGAGAGCTTGAGGTAACATGCCCCAGGTGCATGAACCCTCAGCTGGCCTGTGTGCCGTAGGGCTTGAGTTGGTGCTCCAGTTGAGTTGGGTGCCAGTAAGAGAAAAAGTTTCCTCTGGGAGACCATCTGGAAAAATAACGTCAGGGCACAGAGAGTGTCCAGAGGGGCTGCTGGAAAGGTAGGACCCAAGGTCAAGGGCCACTGAGCCTTCCTGAGGTCAGCGCCGTCTCTCTGGCCTCTGTGACCTCCCAGCCTGGGTGGGCATGTGGCCAGCACAAAGCACGCCCCAACTCCATCCCCCTCAAAGGGACCATGGATGCCAGCAAGCTTGTCAGGGTATCCACCCACCCCTTTCCTGCGTTTCAGCCTCCACACACTGACAGCCCCAGGATAAAGCCCCACAGACCTGACACAGCAAAAACCTTAGCACCAGTAAGACACCTTCAAGATCCAAACTTCACACAAGCGCCGTCCTTCTGCTATAGAGCAGAAACACTGCCGCAGTGGAGACAACAAGCCTTGCGTGAGGTGAGGTCCCAGCCTTCCCAGCTTCCTGAAGCTTTCGCCCCCTTCCTCACACGGCTCTGTCAAAAAGCAACATCTCAGATGCCTTGGTGAGCTGAAGCCATGCAAGACAGAGGCCGGCAGGGAATGCTTCTCAAAGTTTGGGAAAGCATTTCAAGTATATGGTACCAGCAGGCACACCGGGTGGCTCTGACCAGTGTGTTCCACTCACCTGGAGTCTGCCTCCTAGCACCCCGGTCTGGCCGCACCTACAGATGCTGAACCTCAGAGCGCTACTTCTCTACTGACCCCAAACCCCGAGCCCAGGAGCCCAGGGTCCTGACAATGCAGGTCACATCCCCTGAGATGCCCTGAACAGGCTCTGGGCCCCCAGTGCCTTCTGTTCATTCTTCAGGGGAGTCTCTTCCCGGTGGATCATCTGCAAAGGATCTGCCTGCCAATGCAATAGATGAAGGTTCTACCCCTGGGTCGGGAAGCTTCTCTAGAAAAGGAAATGGCAACCCACTCTAGGATCCTTTCCTGGAAAATCCCATGGACAGAGGAGCCCGGCAGACTACAGTCGATAGGGTTTACAAAGAGTTGGATACGACTGAGCCATTGGACACATACATTCCCAGCGGCCATCCTGGCCCAAAACCCTTGTCCGGGTTTTTGGATGGGGGTTTGGGCTGAGGATGGATATGAGGTCGGAGGCAGTGATCACTCAGCTTCCAGGGGCCTGGGAACTCTGCTCTGTACTTCGGGTGAAGCTCACCAACCTCTCCCGGGCTCAGAGGCAACCTTCCAGGCAGTCTTGGATAAAGGGGAGGAGACGGACCCCCAGAGATCTATGAGCCAAATGATGACGTTCCTGGGACCCTGCATTCTCTTCTCCCTCTAATTTCTGGTTGTCACCTCTTACGAGCAGAGCAGAGGAACGAGAATAAGTGAGGGCCCATCGCAGGAGCCGGGGATGAAGGAAAAAGCACACTCGGCAGCCAGCACTGCCCTGGCACTCACCTGCTCATTCTACAGATGAGAAGACTGAGGCCAGGAAGGAAAGGCACCTGTTCACATGGCGAGATGTGCTCCTACGACCCCCTAGCCCCATTGCTCCAGCAATTTGAGAATGCATATGGACACCGATTTTGGCGTCTTCCGCGACAAGCCACTTGAACCAGGGCAGTGAGGGCTGCTGGGCCACAGACCCAAATCTGGCGGCGGGGAGAGAGGCCCAGCTCTCAGCCTTGGATGAAAGCAGAGAGCTTGAGTGTCTCTCTGAGTCTCACAAGAAGCAGAAGCTACTCCAGTTGCGGCCCCTCCAGGGCTGAGAATTAGGGTGCTCAAAGGCCACTGGGTCTCTCTGGCGGCCTTTACCTGTCAAAACCAGACCCTGGGGAGAGACACAGTCCATCCAGCCAAGGCCAGTGAGGGACGCAGGTTTATGTCTATGGGAAACCGTCTCTGTTGTGGTGCTCTGGTCGCTTCTGTTTTATTCTCGAATCTTTGAGACCTGCCCGGCTGCATCTTACTGGGTCAGGAAGAAACATGGCTATCACCAGCAGCTTCATGCAAACTGAGTCTGTGGACTGCAGAGCCGCCCAAGCAAGGAGTCCTGGAAGCCTGAGACGGGTATTCCGTCCCTTCCAGTCCCGGCCTCCTTTTCCCAGTTCCTCCAAGGACCCGGGCCTCCCGAGGAGAGCGGCGGTGGGGGGTAAGGAGCTGCGTGTGGATGGATCCTTGGGGCCAAGACGTCGTCCCTCGCCCTGGGTCCCCCGCCCCGCGTCGCCGGCTGCAGACGCGATCAGCAAGGCCGCCAGCGGTGCCTGGACTCTGCGCTCAGCCTAGTCGGCTTGCCCTTCCCACTCCGCGGAGCGACGGGCGCCCCAGGCCGCGGAGCCCGGAGGCGGCGCGGGCTGCGGAAGGCCGAAGGCCGGGGCTGGGCCTGGCTCCGACAGCCGCGCCGGGCCCCGCACGCGCCGGCCTCTTCGTGCCCCAGGCCCTGACTCGCCTCCACCCCACGGCCACAAGAGGCCCCGGGTGACGCTCCCAACGCATTTCCCAGGTGCCCAGGTTCCCAGGGGACTGGAAAGGGCCTTCGCCCTGGGCTCCATGGCCTTCTGGAGCTACCCGGTCAGGTGAGCAGCCCACGCACAGCGGGGACTTCTTTAAGAGACTTTCGCAAAGGTAGGAGACCCCAGCGGGTGTCAGGGCAGATCAGGTCTCTGACCGGTGGGTTCCATTTCTCTCTCCGTTGTTTTCCCTGTGTCTCTGAGACCTCCTCTGAGTTCCAGATCTTAAGGTGAGAGCAAGCTTTCAGGAGGGACTCTAAAACATCTGGGGAAGAAGAACCCGCCAGAACCCTCTCCTCGATGGGAGCAAAGTGAAACCCCAGTGCCCTGAGCCGCAAGCAGCGATCTGCGGCCTCATTCTGCCACTCAGAGAATGGTCTCCCTGGTCTCTCCCTCTGTCTCTGGTCCTTACCACTCACTAAGCACCAAGCACCTTGGCTCACCCCTCCTGCGGTCACGAAAAGGAATAAAATGCAGCCCTCATGTCCTAACCAGCTGCCACCTCTGGGGCCATAGATTGAAAGAATCTGTGTTGCACATATGGGGGAAATTATTATGCTCAAACTTTCCCCAGTGCTATTTCAGCATAATACAGAGATAAAATGGCATGTTAAAAACAACGGAATACCCAGGTTACATTCAAGGCCACCTTATCCAGGAAAATCATTATCTCCTGATGTGTTAAGTTCCGGGAGCTGCACACCAGGGAAGGTTACAGCTCACCTGCTGGGTTGGGAAATGCATTCCCAGTTTGGAGCTCTGGACCCCAAAGTCACACACAGAGAGACCAGGAGGGGAGCTATGTGTTTCAGCCAGTGAAACAGATAGTAAAGCCATTTCCCCCCACAGCTGTACCTCACAGAGGCTGTGTTGCTATTTAAAATTTTAAGAACAAGATATCAAAATTGAAAACTCATCTGTCATTTAAAATCCTATAAAAGTTGACAAATTTAAAACTCTGAAAGCATTGTAAATTATTTTTGAAGTGCTACGAGGCTTTAAAGTTTTTCACTGCAATAGGGTAAAGATTTAGAAATCAAATTCAGGAGTAGAGAGGTCTAAAATTCACCTCTGATCTGGCCACTCCCAGGGATGGTCATTAAATGGTACAGAATCAATCCTCTTTGGATTTTTGAAATCCTGGTTCAGATCCTTTTCTGGAGAACTATCAAAGTAGGGAAGGAAGCCCGCATTTTAGGAAATTGAGGAAAAGCAGGACTCCTTCTGGTTCGCTGGTAGCCAGTGGAAAATGTTTATCTTCCCCTCCCTCACCTCCTAAATCGGAGCTGGTTGGACATTGGGATGGAATGGTGGTGTTTGTTTTGACTATTGGCATGTTTTTCTGCGTTTAACAAAACGCATTACAGCAAATGTCATTACGGCTCACAGACCTTCTGGCAGCCACATCCAACCAGGACTGGTTCTCAATTGCCTGGGTCAGGGTGGGATTCTGAATTAATCAAACGCTTTTTCTGACACTAACAGGACAATAGGGGAGTTCCCGCAGTCCTCTGTGCTCATCTGTAGATGTCTAGACATTTACCCACCTGTGTAACAAAAATAATCAAAACAGGTGGATTGGTGACCACACCTCATTTTTTAAAATTTGAGAATACAAACACACTGTCCGGACTTTGGGCAGAAAAACAACATGGGTTTATTTTAAGGCAAGTACAACAATTAAGACCACATAAGACAAACACAGGTGAAGTTAAATTTTTAGTGTTTTTTTTTTTTCTTTTAGGAATGCTGGGGAAGGAATCTACTATACAATACCATCACACTTTGTAAATAAAAAGTATCAGATACTTGACTTCTTTATCCGCCAACAACAACAAAAAAATAAATTATTTTCTTGTTTTGTAAAAGACCTACAACTGGGAAAAGAATTGTCTCATAATTGTACAGGGGAAGGAGGAAACCCACATAGGTTTCTTGAATGTTCACTTTGGCAGTTAGAAATGGTCGGGCAAGATGAGAAATTATCCAGTGAACTCAACTTTAAATATTATATTAATGGCTCTGAAAAACAACAAAAAATAGCCTGATTACAAATCCACACATTTGTACAGCACGGTTAGAGAAATTTAAAATTACACACAGCACATACATAATCTATAGAGACCCCCATAGGTCTATGGGGGTCTCTACAGAGAGTCATTACTGGGTCGCTATGGGATTTGGTCCATAAGTTATAATTTTTGAAACCCCGAATGGAGCAGTGAGCACAGCCATCTTGGAAGGGGAGGGGGATTTTTAAATCATTATTCATTTCGTTGGGCCGCGTCCCTGTACTGGGGCTTCTTGGGATCTCAGAAACGGGGCGGCGAGTTAAAGTTACCTGCAGCTTCGCAGAGGGCTGAGGCTGGCACGCGCGCTCTCTCTGCTCCCGGGTCTGCGGAAAAAGCGGTGGGCAAGTTTTGGTTCTTTTTGCGTCTCTGCAGCCTGAATTGTCTGAGAGGGTCGCGTCTGGGAGGCGAAGCCGGAGCGGGCCAGGGCAGAGGAGGGCCAGGGCAGATCAGTATTTCGTGCAGTCATAGGAGTACGGAGCCGCGTGGCGGTAGAGGGATGGCGTGGATCTGTAGGGCAGCTGACAACTCGCGTTGCTGCTCACCTGGGGTTCCCCGAGGGTCGAGTTCTCAATCCCCAGCCGGTGGGAGTTGAACATCTCCCTGACGTTAGGGAAAGTCTGCTGCTGGGCCGCGAACGTGTGGCCGGAAAGGTGGTTCAGGTCCCCGCTGTGGTTGAGATACCAGGAGGCCGCCTGGGCCGCGGCAGCCCCGGGCTGCGGCGCCG
Source organism: Neotragus moschatus (assembly GCA_006410615.1). Lineage (NCBI taxonomy): Eukaryota > Metazoa > Chordata > Mammalia > Artiodactyla > Bovidae > Neotragus > Neotragus moschatus. The sequence goes on along the minus strand of SJYA01002347.1, from coordinate 494,712 downwards.
GCTGCGGCTGGGGAGCCGGCGGAGGCGGCGGCGCCTGCGGGTGGTGGTGGCCGTGATGCTGGTGGTGGTGGCCGGCGGCGGCGGCGAGCGCGCTCTCCTGGCCGGCGGCGAGGTTGAGGGCGCTTAGGGGCGATGTGGGGCCGCTCGGGTGGTCCGAGAGGGCCTCGTCCAGAGCGGGCGGGACGCACATGTGCGCCGGCCGCTCGGCCCCAGTGTACAGGCTCATGGCGCGCATGCTGCACTGGTAGCCCCCGGCGCCCGCAGCCTCCAGGCCCTGTGCGCACGGCTGGCCATAGGCGGCGGGCGGCGCGGCGGCGTAGGGCAGCGCCAACGGCGGCACCACCAGGCCCGCGCGCCCGGCCGCGGGGCTCAGCTCGCCGCCGGGCGGCGACGTTCGCAGCGTCATGATATTCTCCACGCTGAAGCCGGGCAGCCCGTTGGGCGCGCCCGCGTGGTGCTCCGGCAGCGAGCCGTCAGGGGAGCCGGCGGGCGTGGAGGCCGCGCTGCGCGGGCTACCCTGCAGCGCGCTCTCGGGGCTCAGTGTCTCCACCTTGGTGATGACTGGCAGCGCCGGCGACGCCGCCTCGCTCTTGATCACCACCTTCTTCTCGGCCTCCTTGGGGGTGTCCGCTAGAGGGGGGCCGGCCGGAGCGCCCTTGGACGCCGCCGGGGGCGGCTCCTTGAGGTGGGCGCGCTCCTCCTTCTCTTTGGGCACGTCTTTCTTCTTGAAGCGCCGCCGGCGCCGCAGGAAGCTGCCGTTCTCGAACATGTTGTAGGAGTCTGGGTCCAGGGTCCAGTAGCTGCCCTTGCCAGGTTTCTTGTCGTCGCGGGGCACCTTGACGAAGCATTCGTTGAGCGAGAGGTTGTGGCGGATGCTGTTCTGCCAGCCCTGCTTGTTCTCCCGGTAGAAGGGGAAGCGGTCCATGATGAACTGGTAGATGCCGTTCAGGGTGATCTTCTTCTCGGGCGCGTTCTGAATGGCCATGGTGATGAGCGCGATGTAACTGTAGGGTGGTTTCACCAGGTCCTTGGGCGCCGCGGGCTGGTGGTGGTGATACGGCGCGTAGGAGCGGCCCATGCCCGCGCCGTATTGCTCCGGGTGGCCCGAGTAGACGCCCATGGGGCTGGTCATGCCTCCGTAGCTGCCCGCCGCGCGGTAGTAATTCTGCTCGCTCAAGTAGGGCACCACTCCCAGGGCGTTGGGGTCGGACACAGAGTAGCGCGCCTGCATGCTGCGTCCGAGACGGCTAGCCACCGCCTGCGCGCACGGACCGCGAGGAAGGCCCTACGAGAGCGAGCGCGAGCTAGAGAGGAAAGAAGGGAGCCGGCGGGGGGAGCCCCGGGCGCCTGGAAGCCTCAGGGGTGAGCTGGAGGAGGCGCCGGCGCGGGGCGCCCGCCTTCGGGCCGGGAAGGGGCGCTCGCTTTCAGCGGACCGGGCGGAGCAGCATCTTGGAAGGCGCGCCCCGGCGAACGCAGCGCCGGCCCCGGCTCACTCCTCGCTCGCTCTCGGGACTCGGCAGGCGGCCGGGGAACGAGCGGAGACGCCGCGCGCGCGGTGGACCAAGGCTGGCCCTCGGTCCGCGTCAGGAAAGGGAAGGCGGCTCTCCAAGCGCCCCCCCTCAGCAAATCGGCAGCCCTGAGGGTCGGCGAGCCGGGGTCCAGAGTGCTGCCCTGCCGAGCCCGGAAAAAGAGGCAAAGTCCCTTTTAGGGAATGGGAAAAGTTTCAAAAGTCTTCTTGGTGAAAGCGAGGTTTTACTTTCCCCCGGCCACGCCCCCTCCGGGAACTTTGGACCAATAAGGCGGCCGCTGTGGGGACTTGGCACCAATCAGGACGATGAGCGCTGGAATCCGTCGGCTCTAAGACCCAGCCGCGCAGAACCAGACTTTCCTGCAGCCCAGTCTTAACTTGAAAAGATTTTTTTTTCTTAAAAAGTTATATCTTATTAAAATTTATTTTATTATCACATTTTGGTTAATGGGCCCACGTGCCCAGAGCAAAAAAACAAAAAACAAAAAACAAAAAACGCGCTCCTTTGCAGATAAAAGTGAGTTTGAGATATAAAATCGAATTGATTAATGTAGTCCAATATCTCCCCAAAGACCTTGTAAGTAGCAAAGAACCTGGGACTATTTTTCTTATTAATGAGTGATGAGGCGAATAATTAGATTTCCTAATTGTGGGGGCCCAGGTATAATGGATTCCAAGTAAATGTGCTGAATTGGAATGGAGAGGCCTCCTCTGGATGTGGTCATTATTTAAGCAAATAATTAATAATCAACGGGGAGTTTCCAGGTTCAGGGCCGTCAAGAATAACCTATACATGTTTAAGAGGCGAATTACAGAAACCGAGTGCCCCTCACCCCTACCTGAGGAGGCAGGCCCAGTCGTCTATAGGGGATAGGCAGATAACCGAAGCGGGGATAGCAGCGATGCCTCCAGAATGTAATTCTCTAAACTCGCCGTGGATTCGGTAAAGCATCCCCGACATCGGTTACGGTGTTGTGGGGGTTGAGGAAGAGAGGGAAATAATTCTGCTCATCTTCCCCTCTGCCCTCCGGCGTAGATGCTTGCAGCCCACCAAACCCAGCCTCGCCGCGTCGCTCCCTTTTCCCAGAGATAAATTCCCTTTGACAGGCTGACTCCCGCGCTCCCCCGAAGCCGGGAACAATGCACCAGCCACCCGGCCCTGCGGCAGAGCCGGACTCCCCTGCCCGCGAGGAGAAACCCGAGCCGCAGTCGGCGGGGGCTTCGCCGGGGACGCGCGTCCGTAGCGCGGGCTTCTGACCGCGGCCCCGCCGGCAGGAACCCGCAGCCCCGCGCGCAGCCCCCGCCTCCCGCTCCTGGCGAAGCCCCCTCGGGAGTCTCCGCGTTGATTTTCTGTATGTTAGTTTTTTTTGTTTGGCTGCGGTTTGATAAGGTGATCTGGGCATCCGGGCTCCGTGAGAGGATGGGGCAAGCGATTGCAAATGGTTCGGGACACCTCGGGAGACGTTATTATTCTGTATACGAACCTAGAGCGACTCGGAGATCCTCGCCATTCAGAGCTTTCTCCTTCTCTCGAGGAATCCCGGAAAGTTTGTTTATTTGTGCACTGAGTATTTATTTCTTCAACACCTCGAATAATCAGGTCCCCTTTCGCTCGCTTCCCCGAAGGGCAGGGACACTCTGTGACGGGCTAAACGCTGGTCAGAATTCTGGAAGTTGTCTATCCAGTTGGGTAGGGAAGAAGACTTCGGATAAAACTTTTGTATTTCAGGATTCCTTTTCCCCTCCTCACTGTCCCCATCAGTTGTTTATTAGATCCCCAAGAAAAGGGTTTTCGAGAATCTACCGTCAGCCTTAGCTTTTGGAGAGGTGAATAGAAGGCGCTGGGGACACTTCATTCATTTTCAAAAACGGAACAAAAGAAAAATACGTTCGTTACCGATGAATGGTATTATGTCCTGATAAATTAAAAATCAAAGGGAAAGTATTTATTACAAAATAGGTTCCTATTACCTACAATATTCTGCTTCTGAAACATTCACTCCATTTTTTATGGGCACTCTGGGTTCTTTCTCTAATTTGATTTTTAGGGGGGCAACGAAGTAAAATGAAGCTGCCCACTCTTCTGCTCACAGGTGAATGGTTTGAACTCCCACCCCTCCAGCTTCCACTACAACCTTATTATTTTTTCATATCTCTAATATTTTCACATCCACTTAAAAAAAAAAAAAAAACCCTTTAGCAAAAAGTGTCTTTCTCCTCGACTACGTGACAGGCAGCCCAAGTTCTCAGAATTTTAATGGAAATGCAAACTATTGATCAGGAAACACCCCCCAGTCTGTAGACTTCCTGCAGGAATATTATTTACTCTGCTTTTAATGAGGGGCGTTTAAAATTTTTTTAAAGCCTTATCACATCACAGGGCAAAACCCAAAATAGCTAAGGACCACGGAAAATAAATCCCCAAATGGCAGTTTCTGCCTGAGTTTCTGTTTACAAAGGTGTCCAGATTTAAACCAATAACATCTGAAAAGAACTAGGCTGAACTGCCTAAATTATCCCCCCAATGCAAAAAAAAAAAAAAAAAAAAAAAGTGGGTTGGGAGGGGAAAAGTCCTTATAATCAAGACAGAAGAGGTGAGAGAGATATTTTCCTTTGCCCCTGGAATTAGGTTTCTTCTCCGCTCAGTAGGACTCCGGGAGAGATGTTTGTTCAGGTTATTAAAACAACACCTTCCACACACCTGGACTTTGCAAAAACCATGTTTCCGATCTTTTCTTTTTCCTGCCAAAGTATTTTGGATTGGAGGCTGCTGATTTCTACCATTCTTGACCTTGCTGTCAGTGAGCTGAAAGCCTAATCGGGCCCCAGAGGGCCCCGTGCATCACTAGAATAATAAGCCACGATAACGGCAGAAGATACCCCGAAATCAATCCCCCGCCACCCGGCATCGAGCCCTAGTCTGGGCGCCTCGGGCTCCTGCACCTGGAGGCAGCTGGGGCGGCCCCGTGGTGTCGGCGCCACCTTGAGGCCTACTAGGGAACTACCCTTAAAATAGTTGGAGGGTGGGGGTGGGGGTCAACCGTTTTGGTTACAATGGAGGTGCTGACACCTTATGGAGGCACCTTAGCATTGCATGGCAGGAATAAAGTAGAAAGAAGGTAAATAAACTGTGCCGAGCGTGGATCAAGAAAAAACAAAACATTTTCCATAGTTCTGCAATGTGTCAAGAACATGATGTGTTGGAAAACAGAAATGTCTTTGAAACTGCTTGGGGAGCAAGACATCCTCTCTAGGGAGACTTGCTGAGGTTTTAAGCAAATAAAACCTGCTCCTCTTAGGTGTCTACAAGTCTGGCAATATTTTTTCCAGGGCTGTTAACAAATTGCTCTCCTCCGTGTCTCCCCGCGGCAGCTGTCTTTCTGCCCCATGTGTAGTGTGAGTTTCAGGGAATTCATCAAAAATGTTTGTGCTGCATGTGTGTGCCTGACATTGGCAGTAACAACCCATAACCTTAACCAAAGTTAAAAGAGACTTAAACATCTCTGCAACCGCTTCTGCTTTTGAGGCACAACAGAGACCTCAAAGATTGGACAAGGGAAAGGAGTTTTGTTTCTCTTCTCACTATTTTCAGTACATTTTTCTGTTGGGCTCACGAGGTTTTAGGGAAAGGGTTCAGGAATGAGAGCAGTCTCAGGCTTCCGAAAGCTACCTGGGATCTGATGAACCCTTGGGTTCATCACAGTCAATGCTCTTTCTTAAAAATCCACTGCAATCCAGCGCCTAGAAATATTTTCCAGGGCAAAAAGTGGGTCACTGCTAGAAACTTTTCCAAACCACCATTCATAAAAGGTAGCACCATGAACAACAAAATAACAGGGATAAAGGCTATTCTTCACTAAAAGATTAAAGAAACTTGACAACTGAATGCAGTACTTAATCCTAGATGGAGGAAATTTTTAAAAACACTAATACAGGACAGGTTTGAGAATACCTGGAGAAATTTTAATCTGGCATCATATTCAGTAGTAGTCTTGTATCAAGGTTAAAATTCTTGAGTGTGATAATTATATGTGATCAAGTAAGAGCATGTCTTGTTTTTAAAAGATGCATGTCAAAATATTTAGAGCTGATATTAATCATCTCTGCAACTTTTAAAAGATTCAACTAAGAGGGAGGGTGTGTACAGAGAGGAAACGGAAAGAGAAATGTATCTAAAATGAGGCCAATTGCTGAACCTATGGTATGTGGTTATTCATTGTTTATTGATTTTGCAAATTTTCTCTAACTTTGAAAATTTTCAAAATTAAAAACAAATGGGAGAAAACCACCTTTGTTATTTTGGAAATTAAAAAGGGATATGACACAGAGCAAACATCTTTCCATGGAAGGAAATTAGGGTTTCCATATTGCAGACTACTGTGGGGGCCCAACTGGCTCCCAGTGTCTGCTCTTCTTGTGTTCTCCAAGTTTCTGAAAAACAATCTTGAACAACCATGGATTTTATCACATTAACTTGTGGTTGTTCTGTTTGTTTGTTAAAGCTGATTGTCTAAGGAGGCTTGTTGTTGTTGTTCAGCCACTAAGTGTGTCTGACTCTTTGGCAGCCTATGGACTGTAGCACACCAGGCTTCGCTGTCCTCCACTACCTCCTGAAGTTTGCTCAAATTCATGTCCATTGAGTCAGTGAGGCTTTCTAACTGTCTCATCCTCTGCCTCCCCCTTCTCCTTTTGCCATCAATCTTTCCCAGCATCANGTGTGTCTGACTCTTTGGCAGCCTATGGACTGTAGCACACCAGGCTTCGCTGTCCTCCACTACCTCCTGAAGTTTGCTCAAATTCATGTCCATTGAGTCAGTGAGGCTTTCTAACTGTCTCATCCTCTGCCTCCCCCTTCTCCTTTTGCCATCAATCTTTCCCAGCATCAGGGTCTTTTCCAATGAGTTGGATCTTTCCATCAGGTGATCAAAGTATTGGAGCTTCAGCTTCAGCATCAATCCTTCCAATGAATATTCAGGGTTGATTACCTTTAGGATCCACGGATTTAACCTCAAAAATGTAGTCATGTCCAACTCTTTTCAACCCCATAGACTGCAACCCAGAATCTGGATCTTCTGCATTGCAGGCAGATTCTTCAGCATCTGAGCCACCAGGGAAGCCCCTAAGGAGCTTATCTATCTTTATAATTCAAGCACTGCCCTAATTAGCACAATCAAAATTGGAGAAATCTAATAGAGTACTGTAGATGTTTCCAAAACAGAGTATTAAAGATATATGTACGTTCTTCCTCAGTCACTCAGTTGGGTCTGACTCTTTGTGACCCCATGGACTGCAGCATGCTGGGCTTCCCTGTCTTTCAGTATGCTCAAAGTCATGTCCATTGAGTCGGTGATGCCATCCAACCATCTTGTCCTCTATCATCTCCTTCTCCTCCTGCCTTCAATTTTTCCAAGCACCAGGGTTTCTTCTTAAAGGGAGCTAAATGGATGCCAGACCTTTATAGTTGGTCTTTTCCTTGTTGCTGTACAGTTGGTTTGCTTACACAATGTATCAGTCAGTTGAGGCTGGAATATGCTGCAGTGATAACCCAAGTCTCGTTGACTTCATAGTCTTGAGCCAACAGCTGGGTGTCACTCAGGAGCCTGGGTTTTCAAAGGCTGCCTCTCCTGTCACCTCGGCAGGGGCAAGAGAGGGAGATTCTGCCCTGGAAATTAAGTGTCCAAGTGACATGTCTCTTCCTTTTGCAACTCACTGAACTGATCACATGGCCCCAACACACCCCAGGGATGGAAAGTTCAGTCTTCCCTGGGCCCAGGCAGATGATGAGCAACCTCATGTCTGCTACACAGGTCCTACCTCTCCAGGCAGTGGCAACTCTGTCTTGTTTCTCTGCAGCCCTAGTGCCTTGCAGGGTACCTTGGAGCAGGTGGACAGGAAGTGTTTACTGAATGAATGTATGACTTTTCCAAGACTTTTCTCCCTAATAAATAAAGAGAAAATATAATGCATGCCCACTGTGTGCCAAGATGTTCTGCCTGTGACATCTCATTTAATCCTCTTTTGAGGAAGGTACTGTTACTATCACCATTTTTAAAGTGAGGAAACTTAGGTCTAGAGATTTTAAGTAACCCCAAATTTTCAGCTACAAGTGAGGGAATTGGGATCTCTTAATTCATTACTTTTTTCTGGGCTCCAAAATCACTACAGATGGTGATTGCCGCAATGAAATTAAAAGACGCTTACTCCTTGGAAGAAAAGTTATGGCCAACCTAGATAGCATATTCAAAAGCAGAGACATTACTTTGCCGACTAAGGTCCGTCTAGTCAAGGCTATGGTTTTTCCACTGGTCATGTATGGATGTGAGAGTTGGACTGTAAAGAAGGCTGAACTGCGGTGTTGGAGAAGACTCTTGAGAGTCCCTTGAACTGCAAGGAGATCCAACCAGTCCATTCTGAAGGAGATCGGCCCTGGGATTTCTTTGGAGGGAATGATGCCGAAACTGAAGCTCTAGTACTTTGGCTACCTCATGAGAAGAGTTGACTCGTTGGAAAAGACTCTGATGCTGGGAGGGATTGGGGGCAGGAGGAGAAGGGGACGACAGAGGATGAGATGGCTGGATGGCATCACGGACTTGATGGGTGTGAGTCTGAGGGAACTCCGGGAGTTGGTGCTGGACAGGGAGGCCTGGTGTGCTGCGATTCATGGGGTCACAAAGAGTTGGACACGACTGAGCGACTGAACTGAACTGAACTGAACTGAACTCTACTTTGCTGCCCCTTTAAGATTAGGGTTAGTGTCTTGGAAATTAGACATAACTTAAAAAGTTAAAATACAAACTTCTATGTAAATAGTCTATGTGGAAACATACATTTATATAATTTCATGAATATATATATACACAGTCAAGAGTGTATGCGTGAAGGCATGACTGAACACATGACTCAATGTCTATGATATTTTAGTTTTTTACACCACCAACTTACAAGCCTGTAATTAACCCTGTGGGGTAAAAGGATTCATTATCAGAGCCCAGAAAAAGCAGACTGCTCCCTGGGAGGTGCAGACAAGGCTTTGATTGTTGGACAGGGCAGGGAAAGAAGGAGGTGAGGAAGCTGTTTTTCACCGAGTCTGCAGACTGTGGATTGGGTATTCTGAGCTCCAGGAAATACATCAAGCTTAGAATCACCATCCTCCCTCAAAGTGACCACTGGTGTCTCACGGTGACCACAAGATAGGGAGATCCTACGGGCCTACAAAGCACTGAACGAAGCAGAGTGACTCACTCCCCACGGAGGAGAGAATCTAGCTTCTTGGGAGCCAGCTTCTGTTGTTATTAGAATTTTTTATTATTCTATTTATTTACTTTTTAGCACTTTAGGAGGNCTGCCCCAGGCCCTGAGGAGGCTCGCCCCGGAGCCCCTGAGCTTCGGTGATTGATTGCAGGATTGCCTGGCAAGGATAGTACTGAGGCTCTCGCTGCCCTGCGGTCTATTAAAGCCGAGTTGGAGAAATGTGACTAAATCCCCTCCTCCGTTACTGCCCGGGCAGCGTGGAAGCACAGGAAACAGGTGCTGGTAGCTCGGTGGAATGGTAGCAAAGACCTTTGGAGATGCCTGCCAAATGCCAGGACTGCGCTCGGCGCTAGAGGTAGAAGGAGGAGGGAGACCCAGGCTGACCTGACAGGCAGTTACAGAACAGGGTTCATGCATTTCTCACATTAATATATGTCGCCTTTTATTATCCTAATTATTTCCCATGTTTTGGTAACTTTCCAAGGGCAGGGAGCTGCCCTTTTATTCTCTCCCTCCCCTTGCAATTAGCCCACTGCTTTCTAAATGGGAGTCACTCAGATGTGATGATTAATTAACTCTGGAGCAAGGGCCGCAATTCCTACAATTCCTGGGCCCCACACAGCGTCCTGCATAGTGCTGGGTATATTGTTGGACCTCTGAGTTGTTAGTGAAAGTAATGTCATAGCTTTTTTAAAAAATCGTTTATTTATTTGGTTGTCCTGGGTCTTCGTTGTTTGCAGGGGCTTTTCTGTAGTTGTGACAGCTAAGGGCTGCTCTCTAGATGCAGGACACAGGCTTCTTATTGAGCCTGCTTTCCTTGTGGCGCACAGACTGTAGAAGGTTCAGGCTTCAGCAGTTGTGGCTCCCTGGCTCTAGAGCACAGACTCAATAGTTGTGGCTCCTGGGCTTAGTTGTCTCTCAGCATGTGGAATCTTCCTGGACCAGGAATCGAACCTGTGTCTCCTGCATTGGCAGGCAGATTCTTTACCAGTGTGCCACCAGGGAATTTGTTTTAATGGTTTCTGTTTTGAAGAAAAAACAAACAAACAAACGGTGTTTTGGGTTCCTCAAGAATCAGAGATCCCAAAGGAGGAATGTCTGTCTCAGCTAGCCCTGACGGGAGAGGACGAGTGAACCAGAGAAGGAAGGAGAGGAGGTACAAAGACCTGAAAAAGACAGGGGTACAGATGTGTGAGGCCAGGGACCAACATTGGGCCACTTTTTAAATTCATGGTGGAGGGTGGCAGGAGATGACACTGAAGTGGACAGCAGGGCTTTGCAGCTCATTCCACACTGTGTCAGGGATCCTCAGAGCACTGGAGCAGCATGGAGGGAAGACTTCCTGGAGGTGGTGCTAAAGCTGGGCCTTGAAGAGTGAGGGTTTGACTGACAGGGAGTAGAACAGACTTCCGGCAGAGACCAGAAAATGCAGAGCTCCCAGCAGGAAAGAACAAGCCAAGTCCTGGAAGCTGCCTACATGGCCTTAACCAGGCCAACAGCACTGTAGTCCCACATCCTTGGAGATGCTTGTTCCCTAAATACATGGGAATCTGCAGTCTTGATTTCTGCTGTGGTTCAGAAGGGTCAAGAGGCACCAGAGTGTTTGCAGTGGGTTCCAGGACTCTCTGGGGTCTACTGGTGAAGGGCCTGGTATGGGTGGTGTTCCAAGGGGATCTGTGTCAAGCCTGAGGGCATAAGCACTGGAAACCTTTGGCTCTGGCCCTTAACATGATAAAACTACATGTAAACGTTTAATAAATCATTATAAATTGGCAAGGTCTGTAAAGGCATGTGTCAGTAGCAAGGTTGGAAACCCCCCTGCTTGAGTAAAATTTGACCTACCCGCATCGTGGAATACTATGCAATTGCAGAAAAGTATGAGGGTGCTTTTTATATACCATACGGGCCAATCTGCAGGATAATAAGTAAACAGCAACAGAACTCAGTGCAGTATATGTGGCTGCTTGTCTCAGGCGCCCTCTCAGGGAAAGAGAATGTGGGATGAGAGTGGAGCGTCTCCTGTCAGCAGCCTGAGATGCCTGGGGAAAAATTCATCAGGATAAGCAGATGCAACTATCTCAGGGTAGACAGTGAGAGAGGCTCTTCATTATATAGATGCCTTTGTGTGTTTTAAAACTCCATTTACAAAAAAGTTATTTAAAATGTAATTTATTCACAAGATTCAAAGTCACATAATTCATAAGTGTTTATGGTGAGAAGCCAGCCACCAGTCACATCCCACCGCCTGGGTTGGTGGCTCCAGGTCTGCTGTGGAACTGCTGCCTTGGGTGACTTTTGAGCAGCCTTTACTCACTCGGGAGACTGAGGACCTGAGAGGGTGAAGCTGCCCCTCTTTCCCGCCCAAGTGTTGAGAGGTGCCATGTCACAGCAGAGTGATTTGGCGCAAACTTCTGCACAGGTGCAAGGATAGCCCTTTGGACTAAGAAAAACAAAACTCCATATAAATGCATTTATATTAATGTGCTACTTTTTTTTTTCCCCCTCTTGACTGGAAACTGCTTTTTGTAGTTCTCCATTTCAAGAGGAGCATGTAGTTAATGCAGGGTTTCTAAGGGCTTTCCCTAATCAAATAATTAAGGAATATTTGTTGCCTGAAAATTCATTTCCACAGTGAGATCTAGAATAAAGATTCTCTCAATAAAGTGGATTGCAGTAGGTAATCCAAAGTAGCAGCTGGCTTACACATCACTCAGGCAAGTGAACAGGCCTTGCAGAAGGAGGAAAGTAATCATAGCTATCTCAAGACTGACAGACTGAGAGTGAGATCACAGAGCTTTGACTGAGCAGGACTCATGTCTCCAAGAAAGGACTTAGGAATGCTTGGGTCCATGGCTTGAGTGGTGTTTGTGCTGCCACTACAGGTTCATAGAAGAGGCTTCATTAAGCACTTGGGTTATATTAAATGTACACTGTGTTTGGACTATAACAATTTGTTGAGGTGTAAAGTGTCACCGGCCTTGGTTTTTTGACGCAGAGGTCAGAAGCCCTAGGTTCTGTCTGGCGTGGCAGAGCTGAGGGTGCAGTGGGAGCAGGCAGGCCCTGGGCCCTGGGCCTGCTGTGCTGTGGGGATCCTGTCTGTGTGTTTATCAGTCGCACCCTTTATTGCCGTAGGTGTTTCCAAACAGGACATTCGTGAGCAGATTTGGGACTACATGGAATCACAAAATGTAGCCGATTTTCCCCGGCCTGTTCATCACAGGATTCCCAACTTCAAGGTACTGAAGCATTCCTGGGACATTCACAAGGAAATTGGGGTATTCCTGAGTGAGTAACAATAGTAAGACAGTCACCACCCCGCTTCACGGTGAACTTGAACTCGCTGAACAGTGAGTGGTGTGAAACCTGAACCAGCTGGCCAGGATGTCTCTATGCTTAGAGATGTCCTCATCATCGTGTTACCATCATTAAGTGTTATTAATACTTAGCACTCACTCTAAGCGCCTCTTGCCTTTCTGTGCAGGATTGGTGGTTGAGTTGCATCTTGCCCTGAGGTGGTACTGAGGCTACTGCTTCCCATTTGGTGCAGAGTGGAGTATTTCTCCCCACTGGAAGCCTTCAATCCTTGTGGTGCCTTTTCACACAGCTGGCTCCTAGGGGCCATCATACTCTGAGAGGGAGCCCCAGCCAGTGGGGCTGGCTTCTAAGCCCTTTGTACCCTGGCTGCCCCCTTAGACATTTCTTGGGTGACCCCAGACCTGGTCTCAGCACTGGCCCCCACGCCTGTGTGGGGGAGGTGTTGGAGCATCAGGCTGCAGGTGGCTCAGGGCAGTGGTCTCTTGGTAACGTGCACTTGCATTTAAAAACAGGGTGCTTCTCGGGCCGCCGAGCATTTCCCACGTTTGCAGGCGTTCAAAATGGCCAGAACCATTAAAGTCAACCCTGACGCTCCCCAGAAAAACGCCCGTTTCTTCGTCCTTGAAGTAAGTGCACCTCTGTCTCTCTACCTAACCAGGGCTCTTATCTGGCTTGCCAAAACATCAGAGACCTCGAGGTTTTCACCAGAACGCAGGAGCTTAAAGTGGACCCTGATAAACCACTGGAAGGTGTCCGGTTGCTGGCGCTGCAGGTAATCCCATTCCCTGAGCTGGAGCCCTGGCTGCTGGCCAGCCTGCCCGCAGGTGGCTGGCGAGTGAGCACCATCCTGCATTTGGAGGGAGGGTTCTGACTCCCTCCATGCAGAATGTGTCTGTGGAGTTGTTTTTCCCAGGACATTCATAACTCCTTCATTGTTTGTCAGTCAGAAGTCCTGAATGTGTCTGAACTTAGAGAGAAAGGGTGTTGATGTACCTCTCCAGAAGAGATCAATTACAGTATGTGTATTTCTTCTACTACATTTGTGATACTATAATTCTTTGAAACTTGATGACTTACGAGTAAGAAATCTGATAAATGAGTTCCCCAAACACATGAATTAGAACAGTGTTTCTTATATATAATAGGTCCCTTTTCAAGAAGAAAAATTCCCCCCAGGGTTGCCTTAATTTATAATTTCATTTAATAGGCATAAATATAAAACTTGGCATAAATTTTAATTTCATAGCTCCAGTGTGATTTTAAAATCAATATACACATGTAAATTAAATATAAACAAAACTGTAAAAGCAGTACCATTCAGGTGACAGCCTTCATTTCATTTAATGGCTGATGGTGGGGCAGTGTGGGGTCTGTGGGATCCTGCCGTATGCTACTGGGCCTCAGGCGGCGACTCAGTTTCCCTAACCTCCTGAGAAACCTTGCTCTGCAGGCACTTTCCATCCTGGGTGGGGGGTGGCATACTTAATCAGGCTAAGATGGTGATGTGCACGGCAGCAGAGCATGCCTGGGGGTACAGCTTCCCAGGCTCGGCCCAAGACACCCATCTGGTGCTATTACGAGAACTTGGTCATGGTAAATGCACTGGTGAAGCTGTGAGACCTCCAGTCTGAGCATTCTGTCTGTAAGTTAGCACCTGCTGGGGAGCTTTGAAAGACTGTTTCTGATGTCCAGTTCCGAGTCAGGCTTGAGTAGACCTGGACTTTGGTGACCCTCAGAGCTCCCCAGGGACCTCTAGTTTGCAACCAGTGGGTTAGCAGAGTATTGGGCAGTATACCAGAGTCTGGAGACTGCAGACAAAGTCACCCACCTCTATTGTTACTTCTCTTGAAATACGCTTCTTGGGTTGAAAACCTTTATTTAAGAAAGCCAAACTGTAATTTTATAGGATTTTTATTGGTCTTAGGCTGTCATCTCCTGCTCAAAAAGTAAAATATGCTATTTTTTACATAAAAGAGCTTAAAATTTTATAACTACCTCATGGCCCACCCTTGTATAATCTGAAACAGTGTCCTTGGCCATGGTTCTCAAACTTACCCTGTGCATCAGGAGTCCTGGGTAGGATTATTAAACCAGGCTGCTGGGCCCCACCCCAGAGCTGCTGATCATGTCAAATGGTGCCCAGGGGCCCCCACTTTGAAAACCTCTGCTCTGGGTCTTGCAATAAACATTTGAGAATTAAATAGAAGAAAACGGCTATTGACACAAGTCAGTGTAAAATATTGATTATAATGGGTACTGATCTCTCAGACTGCTTTACTGAGCAGCAAATTAGATATAAGTGCTTGATGGGGTAATGTCTTAATGTGGCTTCAGAATAAAACATCATTGTGCCTGGATAGGGCTTAATTCGAGGAGCATCAGGCAGAGCAAGATTATGGCTGGAGTTTTCTTCAGGACAGACTTCTTTTGGATTTGCATCATCATTTTCACTGGGAACAATGTTGAATGGCAAGTAGAATAGAATCAGCAAGTTTTACAAACCCTCGCCCCTTTATTCTGAGTCAGGGTAGTATAAACTGTTCTTAAGTAAAATCTTGCCCAAGTATTATTTAGTTGAGTTTGCAAACCAGCTCATCTTCTTGACACATACCCCAAAATATAGGTAGCTTGCTTCTGTTCCTAAAATGTTAAAACAATACATAAGAAAGTTCCCATGTTCAATTTTGTAATTTATTTACTGTCTTTTCTTTTAAAAGAGCAAAAAAACATTGTTGGTTCCAACACCACGACTGAGAACGGGGTTGTTTAATAAGATTACTCCACCCCCTGGGGCAACTAAAGACATCTTGAGAAAATGTGCCACCTCTCAGGTGAGTTTGGAAGCAGCGCCAGCTACAGGAAGAACCGCTCTTAGCCATGCCCTCCGGTGAGTTAGAACAGTGTGACTCCGCCACAGGGTTGGAGTCTGTGTTTAGCAAAACTGAATGAAGAGTGGTGTGAGCTGTTCAGCAATCTTGTCGTTACAGGAGCCCAGAAGAAAAGCTGCCAGGCACCTGGTTTTCTTTTGTACCAAGGTGACAAATAGTAAATTTCCTGTAAGAAAGAGAAAAGGAAAAGCCCATTTTCTGGTACTCTGGCGCCCTCTAGAGTTAACTTTTGATGCTGTTCCGTGTCCTAGAGCATTTTCTCAGATACCACCAGAAACGGTAGAATTTCCAAAATATGTTCAATTGGAAATTGTCTCACCAAGTGCTGAAGTAATAAAGGCTTTAGTAATTTAACAATTTTTTTATTGCCTCATAATGCCATGAAACCAGTATATTGTAAACATTACATGAGAGTGCCTTATAATGAAATTTGTCTAGTATTTTATAGACAAAGAAATAGAATTTGGTGACTTTTTTCAGAGTTCTAGAGTTGACCCAAGATCATCTGATTCCTAATCTGGTGTAAAGGAGAAATGGAGCATCAAGAAATACCTTTCTGAAAGGGATTTTCCACCTAAGTCTAGTATATAACAAGTGAATGCTTTATTGTCATTTATTGATAATCTGTCTTCTTGCAAAAACAGAATTTGGCGTGACATACAAAAATACATATAATGAAGTAAGATAACAAAACGTGTGGAAAAAAAATTAAGGGAAAACAAATGTGAGAATATGAGATGACCCTGGTTCTGGTCACTGTTCAAAGTGGCCACCACATGCTCCCCTGCAGTTGGTGGACGTGGCCACAGACCCGGGCCCACACTTCCGAGGGCTGGCAGGGAGTCTGGTCGGTTATAATCATGGGTTCTGGACAATAAAGCAGCCCTTTTCCTTGTACTGAAGTCCAGGTCAGCTGTGGCTGTGGTGCCGGTGCAATGCTCTGTGTCCCCCTTCACAGCATCCCCTCCCCTTTGAAAAGTGACCGACACTTAGCTCATTCCCAGGAGGCTCTGTGATGCGCCAGCACTGGCTGCTGTCTCATGGGCACTCCTAAAAGCGTGGCCCGGCCAGAGTAAAGCCAGGCCGGCTCTCACGACTGAGCTTGAGTGCAGATTGAACAGTGTTTGGGCTCTTTTATATCATGAGATACTGGCTAGAAATCAGAGGTCCGGGGTCATGAACCTTGGCGTGTTGTTTTCTCTGTGGTAGAGGACAGTGGCAAATAGAGAGTCATAAAGCCATGTCTAGCGCAGATGCAGATTTAGTACGATTGTTATTTAGGGGCTGAAGCTTAGTGGTGAAATGCTGCCATCATGTATGTCACTTTAGGAGACTGTGATGTCGCCTCACTTCATGGCAGGCAAGTCGCTGAGTTTGCGCCTCAGCCTCCTGCCTCTGTCATGCCCCAGCCGCTTGTGTCTGCCACCATTGTCTCTGCATTTACTCTTTGACTCAGGAGTGTTTTGGGAACCACGCCAGGGGGAAGACAGAGGGGTCTGTTCACTGCCTAAGTCCCTCTGCCCCTCCGGTGACTCCGTTAAATAGAACAGGACTTTGGAGTGTCAGGGAGACTCCTGGTTGCTCATGCTCTGTCTGGTCAGGCTGAGCAGGTGAGGCTGACCACTGAGTGAAGGGGGGCCTGACAGATGGGTTACAGCACAGAAGACCTGATGCCAGTGTCTGCTCTCCAAGGCTGCCAGGCGTTGAGCCCCCTGAAACAGGCTTGAAGATGCCAGCCATGGGCGAGAAACACCTGGCTGCACGGGTGTGGTGAGCTTAAGGAAAGACAGGCCTTCCCACAGTGGGGGCACCTGGGGCCAATGACTGTGGTTTGACTGTTGGGAGGCCCCAAGGTAATCATAGTACTGCTCCTTGGACCAGTCACTTGTCGTGGACTTGTCACTTATCCAGTGGCCACTCCTACAGGGTACTGGGCCTCGCAGTGTCTGACTCTAGTTCCCTAGATTTCCCCAGGGCCTGTCATCAGAGTCGTGGCCGCAGTAGCCTCCCTGTGCCTCCACTCAGGCTGTGTTAGTTGGGATAAGTGGGTGTCCTTCGGGTGCTCTTTGGTTGAATAACTGGCTGTTCATGCAGAGAGGCCTCCAGTGTTCATGCTGAACTAACATGTCCCACTTGCTTAATGCCCGTGTCTTACATGCTGGATGCTTTGCCTGCGCTCTGTCATCTCATTCCAATGTGCGGGATGAGGCAGGGCTGTTGTCCCTGTGTCACAGAGGAAGAGACTGATGTTCAGAGAGCTTCCTTCTGCGGAGGCTGCAGAGGAGGCATCTGGACCCAGCTCCTGTGACTCCCGACCCTGGGTTCTAATCACTGTGCTCTCCTGCGTCCTGGGAGAAAATGATTTACTGAATATTATGAAGTGAAAGTCCTATTCATTTTGCTGTCAGTTCCCCCTGGTGAAGAATTGTGAGAACTGCCTTAAAATGGTTCTGATGCATGGTTTCCTGAGCTACTGCTTCCGTGATGCCGCGTCGTTTGCTGTGGGGTGGCTCACCTGCTTCCTGCGGGAGATTCAGAGCCTGAGCGCGCCTCCCCGTGGCTTATGAGGCAGGTGGTCTCGCTGCGCGGGGAGCTCTCAGGTCGTATGTCTGTTCACAGGGCGTGAAGAACTACAGCACTCCCGTGGGCTTGGACTCCAAGGTCCTTGTGGACTTAGTTGTGGTGGGGTCCGTGGCTGTTTCTGAAAAAGGTAAGATTAAGAACAGAAACTCTGAGATGTGACCACTGACTCTGCAGCCTGCTGTTCCCCCAGCCCTCCGGTCACCTGGCAGATGATGACAGTGAGTAATTTCAGCTTTCTGGATGCATGCCTGGCCTCGAAACCACTGCATCTATCACTCATGTTGAAGAATTAACTTAGTCCCTCCCTCTCTTATCCCCACTCAACACCTTTACAGCATTTCCACTTTTTCTTAACAGGAGAAATGACATGAGGTCATCTCTTTTCAGGTGGTGAAAGATTTCCTCTCTGTTCTTAAGTTAACTGGAACTGGAGCTGGATTTATTTGCAGTGTGTCAGTAAATAGTTGGTTTTGGAGAGCCTCCAGTAAATGGAGAAACGCTGGGTTCTGAACCTCTTTTTTCTTGTGCAGCAATAGCCTCCTGGTCAGTGCGGGGTGTCCTGAGCCTGCCTGTGGGGCCTGAGGCTTCTCCCCACAAGCCTGTGAGCCGGGACAGCGTGGGTCACCCCACCAGCCTGTGTGCTGGGCTGAGCCGCCCTTGGACTCGTGCCTGGGGTTCCCTGGGGCCTCTTCCCGTCTGCCCTGCCCCACTCCAGGCTCGGCTTGGTGCTGTCAGGAACAAGCTGCTGCTCTGGAGCAGGGTCAGCGCACTGCAGACTTGAACCTGTGTGTGCGGCTGGGGCCCCTGCCACTAGGAAAGCGCTCTCTTTCTTCTTTTCCCACCAAGAGATTGTCCAGAGATGCTCATCCCTAGATCTCTCTTTGGAAGTTTATCAGCCACAGCCTTGTTCTTCCTTCAGTAGGTTCCCAGTAACTTGCTGGCGATTCCTAGTAAGTCGGTGGTGAGAAGTGCTCTAAGTCTCTCGTTCCCAACCTTGAGCATTGTGTTTTTCAGTGTCAGCCTTTAACATTATCGCCCTAAAGTTACTCTTTCCCTGCTCCTGCTCTGAGCTACTGTGTGAGATGCTTAGGAGTGGGATGTTACAGTTCTGGGTTCCTTGTTTTCCACGTGTTCCTGTTACAGATGCTTTACCTATGTCCTCAGGGTACCCTCTGTGTGCAGATACGCAGAAGGTGTAGTGTAGTCAAGTCCTATGGCCTAGGGGGGCCTTTGAGGACTACCTGTGGGATGACTCCTAGGAGAGGAATTACTGGACCAGTAGGTTCTTAAATCCTGACATCGCCAAGTTACACTGCTGCAGGGGTGCCCACCTCACATCCTCGCACACCATCTGCCTTGCCTCTCTCTCTCTTCCCCTGTTAATAACTAGGATTATCACACCTCACTTCTTGTGTCTGATAGTAAGCAATGGTGTTTGAGTTGCCTCTTGATTTACATCTGATTTGGGTGAGCTTGAATGTTTCTCCTGTGAACACTGTTGCCTGTCCCTCTGGTCTGTTTGTACCCTTTGCTGCCCTGCTATTGAATTGTCTTTCTCTTTGCATGCATGGTTGAGGACTTCTCATTGTAAAAGTAGCACAGTCAGGTCTGACTCTTAGAAGGATGCCTGAGTGATGGTGCTTCCCTGCTCGGAGATGGTGCTAACGTCACGCAGAAGTCAGAACTCCTGGCTGGCCTGGGCGTCCTGCTGAGAGGAGTAACTGGACTTGGCTGGGCGCTCGCAGCACGCTCACGTCCACTGTCTTGTGTCCTTTCCCCCTCCTTGCTTAGCTTGTCTAACTGAGCTTCAGATAACAAATCCTTTTCTTATGCCACATTTGTGAATTTGCAACATAACCCTGCTTAAACTGCCTCCTTCCAAGTTGGGGGCTGTGCTCTTAGTTCCCTGACTAGGGCCTGAACCCGTGCCCCCGGCAGTGGCTGCAGAGTGCTAAGCGCTGGGCCCCCAGAGAGGCCCCTGCTTAGCACCTCAGGCAGGGCTGAGCCAGCTCACTTCCGGCCCCTGATGCAGACTTCCCGCTGTCCCTGCACAGTGAAAACGATTTGCCTTTAGTAGGAACTTGTTTTCAGTGCTTCAAAAACTACTCTTCCATCCCTTTTAAATGTGGATCTATTAACATAAAGCTCAGATAAGTGCAAACTCTACTTCCTTTGTAAAGGTGCACAGGCGAGGCACCTGTCCGGCGTGGCACCTCCCCTTGAACTCCCCCAAGTCCACGATGAGAAGTGCACTCCTGCCTGATTCCCCAGAACCCAATGCTGCTTCTCTGCATTGCCTCTTAGGCTGGAGAATTGGGAAGGGAGAAGGCTATGCCGACCTTGAATACGCCATGATGGTGTCGATGGGAGCAGTCAGCCAGGGGACGCCAGTGGTCACCATCGTCCATGACTGCCAGGTGCTTCCTGAGAGCAGGCCAAGCAGAGCCGCCACTGGTCATGGAGCGCAAGGGCCGGGGCGGGGCAGCTGGGCAGCTGGGCCTCTGCCTTCTCTCTGCACCGTGTCGGGTGTGGCTCACCAGGCCGGATGCGCTTGGTGGCGAGGCAGCTCGGCCTGGAGCAGGACGGGTTTGGGGGACATCGTCCTTCCATCGACAGGCGCAGCGAACGTGGCCGGGGCCGCATTCCCAGCAGCTCCCTCACCTGCTTCTGTTTGACCAGGTCGTCGACATACCTGAAGCACTCCTTGAGGACCACGACCTCACTGTGGACTATATCCTCACTCCAACTCGAGTCATCACCACAGGGTGTGAGCGCCCCAAGCCAGCGGGAATCGCATGGTCCAAGGTGGGTCGCCGGGAGGTGGAGCGAGGCCAGCGCCGGCCTGTGGCTCACAGACACCCCCTTTCCCTGCGTTCTCTGTCAGACTGCTGTCCCAGGCCTGTGTGGCTGTGTTAGAGCCACCCGTGAGCTTTCGAACAACAGCTTCTGAATCGGGCTCCAGGCATGGGCTGGAGAACATGCTTAAGAAGCCCACGAGATCCTCCAAGCAGGCAGAATCCAAGGCCTGCACATGGCACCAGCGGTAGAGGCAGGAGGTGGCCAGCTCCACTAGGAGAGCCAGCACCTCGTATCTACTTGCCAGCTGGGTTCATCTCTAGGAGCTGTCTTCTGCCACCCCAGCTGCACACGGCCCTAATCATCAGGCTTTCCTTTTGTAAGCCGACTTTCTCAGTGCCATCTGAGCCTCCATGCAGGATGGAATTGGAAAGGCAGCACCCATAGCTTCATAAGCTGACGCCATGGTGACTTTCTCTCCAGAGTAGGCAGTAGCATGCATCACAGACTGGTCTGCAATAGAAGTTTGACCCCAGAAGCCAACTTCTAGGTTATGATGCTGTCTGTTGGAAAATAGCCAGAGTTACTGAGAAAGCTGGAGAAGTTGTGCTCCAATTGAATTGAAACTCTTGGTCAAATTAGCATGTTTGTCCATATTTCACATTCCTTACACTTGAGTCATCCAGGGCTGGAAGGCTGCTTTCCTCTGGGCGTGGGAATCAGCAGTGTCCACCGCCAGGGATGGCCCAGAGGGGACATCCTGTGCTCTCACCCCGCCCTGAGGATCTCCCTGCACAACACCTGTGCTCCTGCTGGAATCACCCCTGATGAGAGCAGGGAGAAGGTGCAGCATCCTTCATGACTGTTGAAACATCCCTCAGGGTGGTTAGAACTTAAAGTTCCTTGGAATCCCGGCCCACAGTCTCCCTTTAGATGGAGTGGTGGCCAAGACACCAGCCGTGGAAGCGAAGGGGCTGTGCTCAGGGCTGAGCATGTGGTCTGGGGGGGGGGTGCCAGAGCAGCTGCTCTTCATAGCTGAGGGCCAGCTGCAGTGCAGGGAGGGAGGGTTCTGGGGGCCTCGCCAGGGAGAGGAGATGGTTACCTCAGAGAACACCCGGAATTTAGTAAGGAAAAGATGAAAACAGGAGCAAGTTAGGTTATCAGTTGTGTTAGATGAATATCATCCCTCTTAGGTGAAAGAGAGACAGTCCAGCCACAGCTTCCTGAGCCCTCAGCCACACCGATGCCTGCTTGCCGGGACCTCGGTTTACTCACCATATTCCTGGGGGATGCTGATCGTCGGTGAGGCCATGACGAGAATCCCTCACTGTGGGTCCTGAGTTCTCAGTTCTGCCACCAGCTGGTTGTCCCTCTGTGTGGGTCCTGTGAAGGCGGGGGACTCTGCGGCCCCCAGATTCTTGCCTGGCCTTGCAGTGTGTGCAGCCAGAGCACCTCGGGGACGGTCAGTGGCTGTCTGAGGCCCTGACCCGGAGCATTTATTGTAGCTGGACTTAACTGCATCTTGAGCATCCCCATAATGGTAGGCACAAGCATGGGGGCGGCTCAGTGCTGCTTGTGGTGCTTTGTCAGGTTGGCTCCTGGGCACATACGGGTAGATCCTGAGCCTTCTGTGACACTCCCCACATAGACTCACGTGACCCCAGTGTAGGCCGGGGGTGAGGTTAGAGCCAGTGTCGTCTTGGGTTGGCGGCAGATGCCTCGAGAGTCAGATTTCTAATTGTGTTGGGCTTAGTGTGATTTTGTAGGGGACAGGTTTTAAACTTAATCTCTAAAGGGAACATGTATTCATAAATGACTGCCATCTGCGTGCTTTAGCAAGAAGTAATTGGGGCATAGAAAAAAGCCAATTTTGCTTTATACCAGCTTTTTAAATGGAATGATTAGTTACAGAAGGCATAATTTTTTTTTTCCTGTTTGATTAACAGGCAAAATCTTTTATTTCACATGGTAAATTGACAAAAAAACCTAACAAATGTTCCTAATTGCCAGCCAGGAAAAATAGCACCCCAATGGGTCCCCAGTGGGAATTCGGCCTGTCTACTGGGCTCTCAGAGGCCGTCACCTCTGGGCCTCCATCAGCCCACTTGTGCCATTCCACAGGAGCACAACGGGGGCCAGGAGGCTGGGGAAGTGAAGTAGCAGAGGCCCCCTCATCAGAGAGGCTTTGGCTTTTCCTTTAGAACTCATGGGGCATGGGGCCGCGAGGCTGCAGAGAGGGCACTAACGCTGAGCTTTGCTGTCCTAAAGAACACAGTGCTCTCAAAATGAGCAGTTTTACATAAAAGGCTTGCATTTCTGCACTTCCGTTCCCAAGACCCATTAGTGTGTCAGCGTGGCGATGCTGTGGACTCCATAGGTTGGTGGTGTGCTGGAGGGCATTCCTGTCCTGCCGCTGATTGCAGCCTGTCCGAGTGCCGGCTCGGGTCAGTGAGTTCCGGGGACGTGAGCAGACAGAAGGATGCACGTGTGCTTCACACACGTTCTAGGAGGATATCTGCTGCGTGAGTGTGGAGCCCTGCCCCACAGGGCCAGGCTTCTTGAGAACGTGCACATCTACCTGAGGCAGCCCTGTGGATCCACTGGGCAAAAATCACAGGAGTTTCAGTACTTAAGGGGCAGTCATCCGGCCGAGACAGCCTCACAGCAGGCCTAGTGGATGCACGGTGTTTACCAGGAGGTGTGGCCTTGGTGGCTCCCACTGCTGGTGCGGGGACTGGGATAACGTATCGTTCTTCCATTCAAGGACTCAGACACACTTTTCATCTGACTGTGATTACTGTTTTAAATTTGATCATCCTTTCTAAATGATCCAGTAACTTAAGACATCCTTATGATTCTAAATGTGACCAGTTTAAATTTGCTGCTAAACACTTCGAAAGAATGCAAGAATTTGAACTCCTTAAGAAGGCAGACCAGGGATGTGGGAGGGAGTCAGGTTGGCTGGACTCAGGACGTCTTTGGGATTCTTTGGGACACAGCCTCTAGTGGAGGAAAATGCCCTTTGATCAGGAAGCATGGCCGCATGTTGTGGCTGTCTTCATGGCAAAGACATGGTTTTTGTTTTCTTTTTGCATCTCAGCAGTGGGGCTTCCCTCGTAGCTCAGTTGGTAAAGAATTCGCCTGCAATGCAGGAGACCCCAGTTAGATTCCTGAGTCAGGAAGATACCGCTGGAGAACCGATAGTCTATCCACTCCAGTATTCTTGGGCTTCCCTTGTAGCTCAGCTGGTAAATAATCCACCTGTTTTGGGGGAGACCTGGGTTCGATCCCTGGGTTGGGAAGATCTACTGGAGAAGGAAAGGCTACCCACTCCAGTATTCTGTCCTGGAGACTCGCAAAGAGTTGGACACGACTGAGCAACTTTCACTTCACTTCAGTGGGAAATGTGAGGAGGAGGAAGTTTTTCTCTGTGCAGTAGTGTGCTCTGTTCTGAAGACTCGCAAGGCTCCTGACTCAGTTGTGCCAGTGACGAGAACAGCATCTGGCTGGGGAGGCTCTAACCCTCGGGGGAGGCTCTAACCCTCGGGCGAGGCTCTGCTGTGGTGGAGTCACCTACCTCATAGCACTGGGAGTGGGAGCCAGTGGGGGCTGGAAGCCTCTAGGTCTCTGAGAGTATTTGACATGCTTGGGTGTTCTTGTTTCTTCTCAATCTCATCCTAATCCATTGATTCTCAACCTGGGACCTGTGTGTGTCTTGCAGTTTGGAGGTCCATGCACAGGGGTTGGGATATTGTACACAGTGCTAGGGGATTCCTTTGTGGGAGGGAATCTCAGCTTCTCTCCAGGGTCTCTGACACCCTACCAAGGATAAGAACCATTGCCCTAAGTCACATGTGATTCTGAATATTCTGGGAACTTTGGTACTATTTGAACTATTTACTTTTGTAGACAAATTAGACCTGTTCATCTTGTGTGCTGATCTGTGTTGAGGTACTCATGTCTGTTGGAAGCCTGCATTTGGACCATTGCTTGCCTCTTGGTGACTGAATTTTTTTTTTTTTTTTTTTTTGGTGGGATCTTAGTTCCCTGACCAGGAATTGACCCTGCACCCTCAGCAATGAAAGCGAGGAGTCCTAACCACAGAACCACCAGGGAATTCCCTTGGGGACTGATTGTTTAAGTGCTTTATGCCCCAAACAGAAGCCAGAATGCACCTCTAAAGAATGATTTGTCAAAAAGACCTGAGCTTGTCTTCCTGGCAGTGCTGGTGAGGGCTTCTGGTGGAGAGAGTTCTTTCTCTGCCATGTGGTTCCTTAAGACACATGAGGCCAATTCTGCCCTGCTCAGCCCCCAGTGCCCCGGTGCACAGTACAGGGCCTCCGCCTCAAGTATTGGGCCTCTTCTGTCACCTCCGTTGCTACAAGTGCTCTTTGATCAACTTAGCCAAAAAGCCAGAAGGGCCCTTTGTATGAAAGTACTACTGGCTGAGACATAACATTGTGTGCAGAATCTGTTGTTTTGTAGCCTGGTGACCCATTGCTAGAAAGTGTTGTCAGTGTAGCATTCTGTTCCACATTTGCCTTAATTGTGCTTTTTTGGTCATGCCTAGATGGGTTTGGCCCTTAGGAGGAGGGGTAGGAGATCCCCACTGCCCCATTAAAGACCTCACCCCACCCAAGGTGTAGGTCAGGGGAGGGGACAGATATGGAGGGAGAGAGTGCCCTGTTATCCTGGGAGGTCGCCAGGGCAGTTGCCATTTACAACCCTGTAACCCTCACACCAGTGATCTTAGCTCCACTTTTGCATAGCACGCCTTGTTGTCTGCCTTCTGGGCCCCAGGAAAATGGAGAAAGCCGTCCAGCTCCTACCAGGTGCTGTGTCCTGTGGGGCGGACACCGAGTGGCAGAGGGAGACAGCTGGCCTGAGGGTGCTGAGTCTTCCGCAAGCGCCTGTGGCAGAGGCTCCTGCATGACTGATCTTTTTCCCTGGGACTGAGCCATGGTCCCTCCTGGACGCCCCGAGAATAGCTGGAACTGCTTTGCTTTTTCAGATCAGCTGTGAGATGCTGGGGAAGATGCCCATCCTCAGAAGCCTGCGCCACCGAGAAGAGCAGGCTGGGAAGGATGTCACCCTCCAGGACGGGCCCCGGAGCCCTCCAGGCGCCACCAGAAGCCCTCGGGACCTGGCCCCACCAGAATTGGGCTCTGTGCCTCCCAGCTCTATTCAGATTGGGAACCTCCCCCAGGATGCCAGGGTGAGTGAGCTGAAGCGAGCCCTCAGCGCACTGGGCGTGGCACCCTCGCGGCTCACCTGGCAGGGGCCGCAGCACGGGGCCTTCCTTCACTACCGGGACCCAGCCGAGGCCCAGCAGGCCATTGCCTGCCTGCAGGGCTTCCGCCTGGGCGCCAACACAGTGAGGGTGGTGCTGGCCAGGCAGCAGAGAGCCAGTGATCTGGTGGGCGGCCACACCGCAGAGACTCCCTGACCATCGACTGGCCATTGGCCCATGACGACGTGGCGCTCCAGTCCCCAGTGAACTTCTGAGCCCAGCATAGCGGGGTGTGGTGGAGCCATTGCTGCCTGAGCTGCTGTTGGATTCGGTCCTTTCTGGGAAGTCAGCTTCAGTTGCTGCCCAGTGTCTCCTGGGGGCAGGAAGTCAGCCCGTGAGGTGCTTGGAGTCTCTTGGAGACAGGAAGTTCATATTCATGCTTCGGCGCATCCTGGTCCTTTAGCCTGCGGAATGTAACAGCCCTGCTGGTTTCTTGGTTGAGGGGACTAAGTGAGCAATAAACGAACAGAAGTAAATTCTGATAGCAGTCTAAGGGGTCTGCGTTCTGAACTTGAGAGTCGTGGGGGATTAAGAGGAGGTGGACAGAAGAGTCTACCAAGAGAGGCCTTGGCAGGGACCAGCTGCAGAGGCACAGCAGGGTGGCACCAGAAGTGACCCTTTTGTTCCTAGCCTCTTGGCCTCGTACTGCTAGAGGGAAAAAGGTACAGTTAACCCGCAGGCGCCAGGGGGTTCAGTCCAGTCCCCGAGGCACAGTCTGCTCATCTTATCTCAGCCCTGATGCTGGATATGGCGGCCAGTCTGACGGGGCCCCCTGGCCCTGTGGTCTCACCTCTGTCCCCTCCTCACCGTTGCAGCCAGGCTCCTCCCTCTGGGTGAGCCCCCCACCCCATTCCCACTGTAGGCCAGCTGCCCCCGCACAGCAGGAAGCTCTGCCTCTAGGAGATCCTGGCTTTGAAAAGTGAGTGGTCCCAGCCTGTGTCACAGACGAGGCCAAACAGATGCTCTCACACTCATTTGCCCACTGCTGTGTGTTCTCTGCATCTTTCCCTCCATTTCTCTCCTAAAATCAAGCTGGACTTTGGCTGAACTGTGCTTTCTAAACAGAAGCGCTTTTGCAGTTGATCCTGGGTGAAAAGTCAAGATAAGTATTTAAGTGGAGATTTTATTTTATTTTTTTCAAATGTATATTCGTTGGGAGTGTTTATTTTTCCACCAGAAAGTCTTACTGAGCATGGTTTGAGCCCATCATTACGCCTCAAGGGGGCAGGCCTTGCCAGTGCTTTGAAGAAAATGTTCTTAAGGCACACAGTCTCTCTTCGAAAAAGCATTTTCTCATTGGTGGAGAGTTTGGGAAGAGAATCGATCCTTAGATTTGCTGGTTAAATGCCGCCTCTTCCCACATTTTGGTGAACGAAATCAGGGAGTAGAGTATCTTAACGGAGGCCAGACTGTCAGGCCCCTGGGCTCAGCTTTCTCTGCCTGAACCATACGCCCCTGTCCCTCAGCTGGTGTCATGTGGTCACTTGTGTTCATCTTGGCCATTCCAGACCAGCTGACTGCCCAGTCCAGAGTAGCGGCCTGATATCTGAACTCCTCACTCCCCTTGGGTTTCCCTCTTTTCCCAGAATACCTCTTGCATTTGACATGCTGAGTTTTTGTTGATGTCTTTATTATTGGTTTGCCACCATTGGAGCAGCGCCCTGGGAGGTTAGGAAGTGAGCCTGTCCCTGCCTGTGCTCTCCGCCATCCATCCCCTAGCCTCGAGAACTACCTGCCTATGCGTGCACAGAAATGAAGGGACCCATCAGTCAGAGCCGAGGGGCAGGCTGTGTCCGCGCCTCACTCCTGGGGCCGGGTGTCTGGTGAGCCTGGAGCCAGCTCCTCACACTGCTGAGCTTTGCATGTTAGGGATGACCCCTGTGGGCTGGGCCAGGTTGCTGGGCTCCCTGTCACTTTTAGCCAGAAGAACCCAGGTGTGTTGATGCGCGGGTAATCTGAATGCATTCATCATCTTCATATTGGGACGGTAGGTTGGTAGGTGGGAGACAGGACTGAGGGCCTGAAATAGCCCCCCGATGTATCATGTGTGTGCCTCCCCTCTGCCCGCCTCGGGCAGCCCTGGAGCCAGAGTTCTCAGCCCTGCCAGGAGGGGCATCAGGGACCCAGTTTTTTGCTCCCAGAGTTATTGAGTATTTGTCAGTGTCATAATCGTATAATTCACGTAATAAGAGAATAATGGAAAATGAGCACTTGACAAATTGCTGAGACTACATGAACCTTTTTAAGTGGCTCAGCCGTAACTCCTGGGTCCCATCCTGTTTCCTGAGCAGCGGTGCAGCTCTGCCTGCGATGTGAGGAGACTTGACCATGCTGGAGCAGCCCCCTCTCCAGAAACCCAGCCTCCGCTCTGCACAGGGGCCAGGTCCTGGGGCTGTGCCATCTCCGCTGTCAGTTCCTATGATATGGCCACATCGTGGAGCCTCTCTGGGCATTTGTATCCTCGGCTTTATAGTGAGAGAGTCAAGCGTATTGTTCCTAAGACCTGTCCCGTTCTAACATCCTGTTTCTTTTGAGGTTCACTGCTCGCCATCACTTAGATTTTTCCATTCTGGAAATTTGGGGCTGTCAGAAGTATTGTACAAAGGGTGTCATCCCTCACCCCACCGCATAAGCAGCCTTTACATTGCCTCTTATTTACCTCTTGTCTTTCCTCTGCACAGTATTAAAACACAGCTAGCATTAACACACATGCTTCAGAACCACACAGATTGGGCCAAGAGCATCTGTCTTGCCACTGCTGGGTACCTCCTCTCTGAGCTTCCACATGCTCACCTGTGAATGGACATAGTGACAGAATCTCCTCTAGATTTGTTATTTTGAAGGGTGAATAAAGCAGCTTGGATTTCTAAATCATATGGACTGCAGTACACCAGGCTTCCCTGCCCTTCCCTGTCTCCCAGAGTTTGCTCAAATTCATGTGCATTATGTCAGTGATGCTAAATAATGCCACGTGTAAAAATAAATTCCAGGCTAATTAAGTATCTAAACATAAAAATAAACGTAAAGGAATTTGGGGATAATAGAATGTTTTCTAATTTTGGGTTAAGAAGGGATGGACAAGACATTGAATTTAAGGAAGAGATTATTCCTTCATCCCCCTTGGAATCCATATGAGCCCTCCAGGATGAGCTGTCTTCTGGGTGCTTTTCCAGGCTGCAGTGTTGTGTTTTCTGCATTGTGATTTCTGTATGTTCTCTAAAACTTGTCACTATGCATGGACGATTTTATTTAGTATTACTTGTCTGAATGCAGAGTTCCAAAGAATAGCAAGGAGAGATAAGAAAGCCTTTCTCAGTGATCAATGCAAAGANCTCAACTGAAATAATTTTTGGAGTGTTACAGCATGTGTCTCCTATGTCTAAAATTAGCTTCTGGACTGCTCAGGTAGCACTTAGTGGCCCCTCAGTACATGCAGATGAGCAGGTCCATCCTAGTCCTTGGAGTCTGGCCACTCAGCGCAGACAAGTAACATGTGTGCCATGTTCTCTGTGGGCCCAGTTCCCAGCACACACTGTCTCAACTGTGAAGCAGTGCACAGCGTTCTACCCATTTCTGCAAATGAGAAGAGTAAGACCACTTAGTGGTCCCCCCACCTGGCCCCACAGCCAGTTCTGGCAGTGCTGAGCCTGGTACAGATGGTCACTTCAGGTCTCTGCCCGCTTCTGCCCCTGTCTCACACCTGGGCCGTCTGGACTGGAGGCTCCCTGAGGCCAGGACTCACATCCCAGCAGACAAGAGCTCTGCCTTTTGAGAGTGCCTTACCTGCACCAGCAGATGGGCGACTTATAGATGGAATGGGGCTCTCAGAAGGCGTGACCGGCTTGTTCAAGGCTCCAGACCCAGGTGAGGTGGTCACTTGGACACCAGCCTCTGCCCCCAAAACCCTGCCGGCTGCCTGCATTACCGGTTGGCTGTCCACACCTGCTGATACCTTACCATCCCTGGGTTCAACCAACTGAGAATTTTGACTACAGGATGCATTACCCATAGATATGGAAGGCCGACTGTATGACACAATTTTATACAAGGAACTTGTGTGTCAGTGGATTTTGGTATCTACAGCAGCTCCTGGAAGCAGTCACACAGGTAACCGAGGGACGACTGTATCTTAACCTCCAGCAAAGGAGCCAGGACGGCACTGTTCACACTGCACCCTCCCCAACCCAGCCCCCAACCCCTGAGCTGCCAGGAAGTGGGGGAGCCAAAGCCCTAGACTCTAAGGGGAGGGGTCCCACCACAACTTCTGTAGGTGTGCCCTCCTCTCATCTTTCAGCCACCGTTTGGCCACCTCGGTTCCCCTCCAGTGACACACACAGACCTGCTCTCAGGTGCCGCAGAGGGAGAAAGAGACGTGATGACACAGGCTGCAAGTAGGGAAGGCTGAGAGTCAGCTACCCAGGAAAGGAGAACCTGTGTAGCTGAATCCGCAACCGCACGCACTGGGTGAGGAGGGATATTGGTGAGAAGATAAATGTCAGATGAGAGCAACATTTAGAAACCATAATCAGGTGCAGGGGATAGGAAACGGGACAAATCCAGCTCCCCGTTCACACCCACAGCAGACATCAGTGACAGATCCCAGCACTCCCACTGGCCAGGCTTGAGAAAACTGCACTGGGGTGTAAGGAGCCAGGGCCAGATATGAGATACCAGTAGGAAATAATGAAGCTGTCAGCATTTTGGCCAAAGGAGCCAAACAGGGTCCTTCCTGCATCTCTTCTTTTTATTCCTCGGGAGCATGGCCACACATTGCCATCTGCCCTCCCCGACAGGCTCCAGGGAAACACCTGGCTTGCAGAGGATGCTTCCCGATCTCCAGTCCTCACAGCCCCTGCACTCAGCAGAAATAACTGGGTAGGGATTGCTACACTCCCGCCCCCTGTATCTGGATCTAACCTGTCCAGTGTTCCACATACAACAGGTACTGTGGACTCTCTGGTCATTTTCAAAGTGGATTTTTTGAGGGGTAGGGCTACTGTGGGGAGGTCTGTCTTCAAAATAAATCTTACACAAAACTCCATACTTGAAAGCAGGAAGAGGTCAGCGAGCAGCTGAACGAACAATCACTTTCCACAGTACGCCGTAGAGGGCATTGCCTACCTGACCCCTCCCCCGTCCTGGAGCTGGGAGTGGGGTGACATCCTCTGCTGGTATCTTGTGTCTTCCCTGCTGAGAAGAATGCCTCTAACTTGTTGAGCTGTTTTAAGTGCTATGGAAGTTGTAGAATGCCACCCAAAGTTCTTTAACAGCCCCATTGAGAGAAGAGATCTGTGCAGATCCCCTTGAGTCTGGACTCTGAGACTAGTGGATGAACACTGTCGAACACCTTTCCTGAGGAGGCCACGGAACTGGCAGCTTCCACGCCATCTTCTTGGGACACTTGTTCTTAGAGCCCAGCCCAAACTGCCCATGGAGAGGGCTCACAGAGAGGAACCAGTGCTGCCAGCCCACCAGCCTCATGGGCATGCCATCTTGGAAGTGAGTCTCAGCCCCAGAAGAGCTGTCTCAGCCGATGCCTGCTGGAGCAGACACGGGCTGGTTCCACTGAACTTTGCCCAGATTGCAGTCAGGACTGAAGTGGGTGATTTTTGGTGCTTTCAGTTTGGAGGGTAATTTGTTCTTCATTACTGATCAGTTGCACAGTTTCATTTATATTATAGTGATGTTAATGTATAACATATTTATAAATACACATACGTTACTGAAGGTGTGATTTAGAAATACAAGTTAAATAGATAACGCTAATGCATAATTTCACCTGATCCTCATAGGCACTTTCGAGGGACATCGCTATTCACAGACTGGTAACTTGCCCACAGTTACCCAGCTTTGGTAGTGAAGCCAGGAGTCAGGATGTAGCTGGTCATAGGCTGAACCAGGATTATCTATGTATCTTCTATCCCATCCCTGTGGGTCAGGGTCGCCTGACCACCTGAGGTGGAAAGAGGCAGACGAAACTGGGTCGTTTTCTAGAAGGATTGGTTGGGTGGGATTCCCCCAGGGCACGTGCATGCTAGTGGCAGACACAGCCCTGGGGCTGGGGTCTGCTCAGTTTGGGAGCCTGCGGGGGAGTCTCCTGGCAGTAGGTTTTGTCCATTCCCTGTATCAGGATATCCTGTCCCTTCTGGTCTACATGTCCCTGCTGGAAGCCCCCCATCTGCCGGTCCCCAGGCCAGCCTCTCCTCTTGCTAGAAACAGACCAGTGTGTTGTTGCCTGGGTAGGTGAGGAAACGCAGGCACTGAGTTTCCCTGGCTTGTTCCCTGGTGCGAGGCAGAGCCCCTTGTCCCCCACCCCACCATGCCCTCCCCTCTGTGTTCCCATCGCCTCCTCAGTCCTTGTCATCATCCAGGGTTTTCACTGGAGACTGCCTGGGCAATCTTTCAAACATTCAGAGACTTCTAAACAGTGGAACCCACACTCCTGTTGCTCTAGTGGGGCAGGATTTCTTCCTGTGAATGGAATTCTTTATTTTCAACGTCCATAAATCCACAAAGGTTATGATGGGAGCTGACATGTGACCATGTAATGTGGACATTTTGGACTTCGGATGGTTTGGAAGCAGTAAACTCAGACCCTGAAGTGCTGAGTTGTAAGCAAACTAAAACATCCCTCCCTGCCTCTGAGGGTGGATTCTCTCACTTAACCCTTAGAAGAATCCCATGGAGCAGGCCTTGCTGTCCCCACTTTCCAGGTGCAGAAGGTGCAGCNGGATGGTTTGGAAGCAGTAAACTCAGACCCTGAAGTGCTGAGTTGTAAGCAAACTAAAACATCCCTCCCTGCCTCTGAGGGTGGATTCTCTCACTTAACCCTTAGAAGAATCCCATGGAGCAGGCCTTGCTGTCCCCACTTTCCAGGTGCAGAAGGTGCAGCTCCCAGAGGTTACCCAACTTGATGAAGTCACACAGCAAAGTTGGCCTTCAGCCCCAGGGCCTCTCCTCACCATCAAGGGAGAAGCCTGTCCTCTAGGGAGACACGGATCCATCACCTCTCACCCACCAGCAGGCCTCCTGGGGAGCTGGGAGACATGGTAGCCCATGGGGACAGCAGAGACGGTTGCTTTGGTGGTAGAGGTACGTGATGTGGGAGCCATACACATCGGGGTTTGCCGTGAATCCTGCTTCCACAGGTCCTTGCTGTGTCTTCAGGCAGAGTGCTTGCCCTCTCTTGGTTTCTTCACCTGTGAGCCCTTCATAGAGTCTCTGATTCACTGAATGCTTTGAGAGAAGTGCCCCTACCATCACCCCCATCTTACAGACAGAGAAGCTGAGGTGTAGAGGAGGCTGAGCCATCACAACCACCCAAGCTCACAGCTGGGAGTAGTGGAGTCAGGACTCGGACTCAGGCCCTCTGACTCCCAGGGTCTCCACCACTGGGCTTGTCATCCTTCTCCAGGGACAGCAGGGTCCCTGTGTGCAGGGAGACATCTCCTGGGGCTGACATGCTGTCTCCAGGGGTTGGTTTGAATACGTTTGCTTTCTTAACATTCACTTTTCTACAGTTTATTTATTTTAAATAAGCCCTAATTACATTTGTGTAATTAGGAAAAGAGTAAATTCATTTAATTTGACCCTCTCCCAAAAAATGCCAGCTTCTCCTCAAGAAAAGTCCAAGATCCTAACACCTCAAAGTCGGGTTCATGTGCACAGCTTCTGGCCACGTTCATGAGATCCGGTTTCCTGGAGGGCCCCTGCTCTTGTCCCGGCGCAAACTGCAAAGTGGACAGCAGGTGGCGTTGCCGCCCCAGAAGCAGCCAGCAGTGGAATTCCCGGGTCCTCAGAGGCGCGGCCTCTCCAGAGGGTCCCTGCTCACCCGCACACCCCTAGCTCTCCCCCAGGGAAGGACTCGCTGGACCTTGCACCATTTGGACAGAGATGGGCCGCTGTCCCTGCTCACTTGAGTTGTGACCGTGAGAAGGTGTTACTGCAGGATCCAGAAACACGGGCCTGCCTGAACTCTAGGGCTTGGTTTGAAACAGAAAAGTTGTACCCTCTTCCAGGGGACATCCAAGGGCCTAGACACAGTAGGACTCTCGGAGTCCGGTCCTCCTCCCTGGTTTTAATGAGACGAGCCTGGGGAGGCATATCACCACTGGTACTCCTCAGCCGCTATCCAGCCGCAGTGCTTCTCCTGGGTTGCAATCCCACTGACACAAGGCACTGCGGGAAATAGCCGCAGGGCGCGGCCGCCACCTGCCCCCAGCACCTCCGTCCTCTCAACAGGCTCACCCTGTGCACGTCTTCAGACAGCCTGCTCTGTACGTCAGGGGGGACCTTGGTGACCATGCCAGCATGCACACGTGCTCAGTCGATCAGTTGTGTCCAACTCTTTGCGACCCCATGGACTATACCCCACCAGGCTCCTCTGTCCAAGGGATTCTCCAGGGGATCTTCCCTACCCAGGGATCAAACCCGAGCCTCGAGTCTTGAGTCTTCTACATTGGCAGGCGGATTATTTACCACTGTGCCCACTTGGGAAGCCCAACCATCCAACATCAGGATCGTAAGCAGCGCCAGCTTTCTGCCTCTACTCAGGGCTTGGGTGNTCTCCAGGGGATCTTCCCTACCCAGGGATCAAACCCGAGCCTCGAGTCTTGAGTCTTCTACATTGGCAGGCGGATTATTTACCACTGTGCCCACTTGGGAAGCCCAACCATCCAACATCAGGATCGTAAGCAGCGCCAGCTTTCTGCCTCTACTCAGGGCTTGGGTGCCTTGGCCTTGGTGCACATCACCTCTTCGGGGTGTTGGCATGACTGACCCCAAGTATCCTCAGGCTGGAAACTGTGCTGGTCTGCGGATCTGTGACAGCAACAATGTGTCAGCTGCTGAATCCTGTCTGATCCAGTGACAAAGGGTAGTGGGTGCTCAGCATTCTGAACGACTGAATTTGTGCCAGCTCGTCCTCTGCCCATGTTTCTTGATAAAACAGTACTCCACATTTGCAGACTCATGTCCCTCTCCTCTGCCCATCCCCAAGGCCCAGAAATCAGTGCGGCCGTGGTCCCACAGTAAGTCAGTGTTCCATTATAGCTTGCCACTGGGAGATGCTAAACAAGTTCCTCCCTCCTTAAAAAAGCTCAGAACTTTGAGCCATCAATGCCCAGAAGATCCCAGAAGCAGAGCAAGAGGCTGTAGCCACGTGTCCTGCTCCAACTGGCCTCTCTTGCCTTGAGCTTCAACTTTTGTTTGAGTTTTTCTCCACTGGACTAGGGGGAGTTGAGGAAGTGAAGGGATCTCTCAAGGGAGGCTATGGTGGGAACCCATGAAAACTAGGTTCATTGTCCCAGAGAGGAGGTGAATGTCAGGGGTCTGAGCTGGGGCTGCTTGAGGAGCTTCCTCACCCCATCCAAAGGCCAGCAAGGGGATCAGAGAGACCCTAGTCCCCTGCGCAGACCCTGCCCATCATTTCCTCAGCACAGGTAGGAAGCTGGATCATGGACCAGACTTTGACTTCTCCCTTTTTTCACTAGGCCTCGTGGCTGGAGGAAAATGGGTGTCCAGGAGCCACGTGGTATTAATACAGTGGTTGGGAATATGGGCTTTGCATTCAGTTCCACCTCTTACCAGGACTGTCTGGATAAAGTCCCCTAACCTCCTCGAGCTGGTTTCATCTGGAAGCGGGAGCAATGAGTTATGGAATCTGTATAGGAGGGCCGCTGAGGAGGTAAGTGGAGGTCCCATGTAAAGAGGATGGCCACAGGCCAGCCCGGGCACCTGCTGAATGTGCGCGAGCCCTGTGTCTGCGAGCCCTGGCTCCAGGCACCCTGCGTCAGCTGCTTCTCCATTAACATCACAAGCCTGCTGGGCCACTGGACGGGAGGGGGCAGCAGAGGCCACAGTGAGGCATCTCCTAGGTTTTCTCAGGAGCCCAGAGAACTTCGGAGGAGAGACTCTAAACTTGGCACCCATCAGGACCCCCTGGAAGTCTGTGGGCCTGAGGATTCCTGGGTCCCTCCTCCAGAGATTCTAATGCAGTGACTCTCAGCACACGCACACGTACCCCCCACCCACAGTTGGAGCAGACAGCCAGCCCTGGTGTTTCTGCTGAGGGCAGTCCCTGAGTCTCTCTCTCAGAAGGGAAGCCCTTGAGCTCAGGAGTCTCCTGACCAGAGGTTAGCAGGTCCTGGGGTGGGTCCTTGTCGGAACCCCTGACTCAACCCCATGTCAGAACTCCACCTCTTGAGCCAAATGGGATGATGTCTTCCCCCTCCCTGGGAAGAGAGGGAACGAACGTCCAGGTGCATCGTATTGGAAGATGGGGAGTCCAGCAGTCCCCAAGATGGACACTCAAGCCCTTGAGAGGGCGGCCTTGTAAAATACGAGTTCTTGCATCTTGTTTAGTACCCATCCCCACAATGAAGGGGAGAAGGATAAGAAATACCTGGATCTCATAGCCATTCCCATCTGGGCACCCCGGAGCTAGGCTGTCTTGCTCCCGACAGGCATCACCTCGCTGACCACTGTGCCCATAGGTCTACATGACGTTACTATTAGACAGGAGGAAAAGTGAGGCTCAGAGGTAACGTGGCTTGCCTGGGTCAAGCCTTACGGGGCTGGGGCTCCAGCTTTGTCCTTGCACTACCTCCAGGAGTGCTGCCGGCGGGGAGCCAGGCTTTCAGTACCTCATCCTCCCCACCCTTACCCCTGCAGTTTCCCCCCAAGAGCCAAGAAAACAGCAGGACCCAGCAGGCACTTTCCCTTCCTTCTGAAGCGCACACCCTGAGTGCAGACTGGTCCCCGGGCCTGCCTCCACCAGGGGCCAGGGAGCCAAGACACAGCGCCAAGGCGCTGCTGCAGCTGCTGCCTGGGGCCGCCATGGCCTGCAGCCGAGGCGCGGCTGTGTCCAGGGCGTTGGCCCCTCGCGGAGAGCTGCAGGGAGCTGCAGCCGAGGCGGGATGTGTCATCTTATAGAAACCCTCTCGAGTTCTGTCCTGGCCGCATCCCCACCCCCAGGCCTGTTACTTTGGGGGGTATTCATACCTTTAGGCTATCTCTGTTCCAGGACAAACCCTAAAGGTACGCACAGGACTTTTGAATTAATTCTCTCAAGGATGTTCCTAAGCTAGAAGTACACGCACCCACACCCAGGGCAGGGCATGTGACCACCTTAGAAGCGCATTTGCATTGTAGGCTGGTAACTCGCACGAACTGTGCAGGCTTTTGTGTTGGCACCTAGCAGTGGGAGCTTCATCCCGCAGTCCTAGCATAAGCCAGACCAAAATGGGCCTTGGGTCGGCCTCCACGAGAGCGAATGCAGTCCTGCAAAGCAGGCCTGTGAAATCTTGGTCGTGGATGTGGAAGCAGTTATGCCTGTAGAATCTGGCCTTCTGGGTTTGCCCGAAGCCAGACTCTCCTCTCTGAGAGGAAGGCTGGACTTTTCTCTCAGCCCCAGGCCCCAGGTCAGGCCCATCCCTGATCCCTGGGCTCCTCAGGGCTGGTTTTCCTGCCCCAGTCCCTGTAGGTGCCTCCCATCCAGCCTGGCAGGGATGTGAGCGCACTGGGAGATCCCGCCGTAATGAAGGCGCTGCAGGGGAGACGAACGGGAAAACCGGGGTTCATGGCCGCCCTGGACTCTCGTCCAGTGGCGCCAAAGCCCTGCATTACCAGGGCACACAGAGGCCTCTGGCTCGCCAAGGAGCCAAGGGAGTGGGTGCGGGGTCTGGAGACGCCTCAGCAGAAGACTGAGGCACGAGCCGACTGGGCCGGCATTGGGTTTCTCCTAATC
The DNA here is from genome assembly GCA_006410615.1 of Neotragus moschatus. Lineage (NCBI taxonomy): Eukaryota > Metazoa > Chordata > Mammalia > Artiodactyla > Bovidae > Neotragus > Neotragus moschatus. Next base: position 457,315 of record SJYA01002347.1, on the reverse strand, counting down.
AGCCCCACTTCCCCAGAGCCTCCGTCCTAATTGGGGCGCGGGCTCCAACGGAGGAAGGAGGGGGCCCCTCCCGCCTGCCCGCCGAGGTTGTCTGGATCCCCAGCGCAGCGGCTCCGCACTGGAGGCCTGAGGGCTTTTCTCTGGCCGGGTTCTCCTGGGCATCAGCGGGGGCAGGGGCTAGGGAGAGGTGGCCCAAAGACAGGGCCTCCTGGCACCCTCGGTGAAGCTGCTCCCCAAGCGCTGCCCGCCGCTCCGGCTGCCTGAGACCCGAGGGACAAAGTCGCCGGCTTCTTCCTGTCCCCTTTATCTCCGCTTTATAGACAGCTGTTAGTTTGGGCATTAATTGCCCAGGCGAGTTTATTGATAATTTTCATGTAACAGAGCACCAGAGAAATTGCCCTCACGTCCAAAATGTCAAATTTGAGAAGAACCAGGTTCAGAGGCTCATGACCCCACGACGCGGAGAAACTGTGGTGGGTCTTGAACGGCTGCACCGGCAATGTGACTTTATTGTGTTTGTTTTCCTAGGTAGCTGGGAGTTGGAATAGAAAGAGGGTCAGTAGGGGAGACAGACTTTTTAAAATGGATTTCCCCCCTAATGATTTAGGGGGAAAACATGCCTATCACCTTGCTCTCCCACCAACAGCCTTTTTCTTGCTCAAAATTTATTTGCTTCACCATTGGGGAAAACCAAGTGTAGGGCACCAAAAAAAAAAAAAAATTCTATCAAAAAAATAAAACCTTAGAAGATGCTCCATGGTTGATAACAGTTGGAAACAGTAACGTTTGAAACTCAAAATACAATTCTCATTGGTCCCAGAGTGACCAAAAAGAAAGTGTAAAATGTTATATATACATATATGTACGCGCACACATACACACATATATGTATATTTTTCCCTGGGGGAGGCAAAACTACAGGTTTTTTTTTAAGTTTGATTATTTTTTTAAAAAACAAGAAATGACATTTAGAGGGGCAAAGGGCTCTTCTTAAAAAACAGAAGCCAAGAAAAATAGTTACTCTTGTCCAGATTTCACTTTAATGTGAAACGAAGAGTGAAAAGAGAAGGATTGGCAACAAATAAAAAGGGGAAAAAAAGATTAAGAATCATCCATACTTTAAATACAAAAAAGAAAAAACAAAACAAGACTAGCGATCCCAGGCCGGTTACTGTCTATATTTTGAAGATATTCTACAATCCCAATAAAATACTCATGCAATTTTATTTCTAGTTGATACAATATAAGGCCATATACAAATGTTATACATTTTTATTTTGTTCTTTTTTAGGAAAAAATACACAAAAGGCAAAAACATCCTCAAATTGTCATTTTTATACAGTGCAGAAGGAAATTTAAAATACGTGTCACAAACGCTGCACCCCAGCAGCCAAAATACTAAAAAAAAGGGGGGGACGTCCTTCATTTTATATATATATATATTTATATAAAACATATGGAAATTTGTCTTTACACAGATCAGACTTAGTTTCAAATTTACAATGGATATCTAAAAAAAAAAATTCTACGCGGCAAATATTGCCAACAAAGTTACACCATTAATACTGATAAACGGAGGAGCCTATTCGNAAGATGCTCCATGGTTGATAACAGTTGGAAACAGTAACGTTTGAAACTCAAAATACAATTCTCATTGGTCCCAGAGTGACCAAAAAGAAAGTGTAAAATGTTATATATACATATATGTACGCGCACACATACACACATATATGTATATTTTTCCCTGGGGGAGGCAAAACTACAGGTTTTTTTTTAAGTTTGATTATTTTTTTAAAAAACAAGAAATGACATTTAGAGGGGCAAAGGGCTCTTCTTAAAAAACAGAAGCCAAGAAAAATAGTTACTCTTGTCCAGATTTCACTTTAATGTGAAACGAAGAGTGAAAAGAGAAGGATTGGCAACAAATAAAAAGGGGAAAAAAAGATTAAGAATCATCCATACTTTAAATACAAAAAAGAAAAAACAAAACAAGACTAGCGATCCCAGGCCGGTTACTGTCTATATTTTGAAGATATTCTACAATCCCAATAAAATACTCATGCAATTTTATTTCTAGTTGATACAATATAAGGCCATATACAAATGTTATACATTTTTATTTTGTTCTTTTTTAGGAAAAAATACACAAAAGGCAAAAACATCCTCAAATTGTCATTTTTATACAGTGCAGAAGGAAATTTAAAATACGTGTCACAAACGCTGCACCCCAGCAGCCAAAATACTAAAAAAAAGGGGGGGACGTCCTTCATTTTATATATATATATATTTATATAAAACATATGGAAATTTGTCTTTACACAGATCAGACTTAGTTTCAAATTTACAATGGATATCTAAAAAAAAAAATTCTACGCGGCAAATATTGCCAACAAAGTTACACCATTAATACTGATAAACGGAGGAGCCTATTCGGTGTTTTGATTATTAGGGAAAGAAAGTAGAATAAATAACAGGATGAGCCTTGCTATCGTTTTTTTTTTTTAAAAAAGTGCCTTAACCTTTCTGCGTCACCGCAATCCTGACTCAGGGCGCTCTGCGGGCCTTTTCCGTCCCCACGGCACCCTGCCTGCCTCACGCTCCCACCAGGTTTACAGTAGAGATCGGAGACAGCTGGGTCTCAGGAGAAAAAACACCCACCAAACAAGTCAAAACAAAGTTCGAAACCAAACCAAGAAAGCCTGAAGGGGAGGAAGGAGAGGAAGGCGGAGGAGGACGGTGGCAGAGGCCGGAGAGCCGCCTGCTTCTGGGCTCCTGGTTTCTTTCCTAAGATGAGCAGTGGCTTCAGAAATGCAAGTTACTCGCACAAGGATCCACCTGTGGCTGACCGGAGGACTTCTGAGGTGGGGAGGGAGAGGGCGACTTCTTGTCGGCTCCTCCTTTCCCTACAAGAGACGGCTCTAAAAAGGAGACGCGCATTCCAAGACATTCTTTCCAAAAAAGTTAAAAATAAAACGATAAATACTCAACCAAAAAATAAAAGTATTTGATAATGACGGTTTCACACGTTTGCCTTTCTCCTAAAAACCTTCACCAACGTTTGCCGTTGGAGGGGGAGATGGGGAGAGACCGTAGCAGAAATGCGTGTTCAGATGTTGAGAGTTCTTCCCCAACACAGCACCTTCTCAGCCGGTTTCAGTCGGATCAAAAATAGATACTTATTTATTAACAGCTGCAGTCAGATCAGGCCCCCGCCATCACCATTAAAAAAAACTGTTGAGGGAGTGGTGGGGGGGGAGGTGCCGACCTCGCTCTGTCTGCCTGGGATCCCTTTCCCAATAATCCGGTTGGGGAGGGGTCAAACCCTTTTCTTCTGCTGACGGTTATACCTCAAAAAAATAAAAATAAAAAATAAAGCAGTTTCTGGTGACGGGTTCTGAAGTCCCTGCGCCCAGCTGGCCCCTGCCCGGAGGGGCCCCAGAGCTGTGGCCTCACATGACGCAGGGCTTGATGTCTTGGTAGGTGACCTGCTGGTGGTAGTAGGAGCCGCCGCCGGCCGAGTGCATGGATGAGGATGCCATGGTGTTGAAAGAGAAGACGAACTCCTTTCGGTCACACATGCTGGGCGACTGCGAGTGATACCGTGGGATGCCTGCGGGGGTGAGGCGACAGGAAAGGGGGCGTTAAAGGGTGGCCTCCGGAGGCCCAGGCTCCAGGTGGAGAAGCACCGTTACTGTGGGGCGCGCCCTGGGAGCAGGCCTGCCTGGCTCGCCGCTGGGCGGAGGCCTCCCCATGTCCCAGTTGCCGGTTTCAGGTCTCAGTCGGGCTGGCGCCCAGAGGGAAGATTCCCCAGACACAGTCAAGGATCCCTGCAACCCTGGGTGCCTGCTGCCCTGGCCTCTCCCTCCGTGGACACTGAGCCTGGCTTGGGAGGCTTCTGGTGGCGGACGGGGAAGGGGTGAGAGGGGCCAGTAGGGAAGGTCCAGTGGCCTCCACTTCCAGGGCAGCCTGAGGCCTGGGCCTGGCCGGGCAGCCACCTTCCAGCCCCCAGAGGCAGCAGTGTCCCCAGAGCAACGAGCCAGACCAGCAGGGGCCAACACAGGGGCAAAGAGGGCTTCTCCAGAGGAAGGGTCTTTGGGGAGTGGAGCCTGCAGGACCTCTGGAACCATGGCTGGAGTTTGAAACAGCCCCAGTTGTGCGACCCCCATGGAGAGCGCCCTCCATTCTCCAGGCCGGGCTCCTGCCTCCCGCTGGCTGCTGACAGCTGACTCCTGACAGGCCCCTGCTTGGATCCCTCCAAGATCTTTCAAGAACCAGACCCAGAAGGCTGCTAGCGCTGCTGAGACGGAGGGTCCAGAGGAGAGGATGGCTGTGCATCTTTCTCAGCGCCTGGTACCTGTGGGCCTGGAAACCTGGATCCTGAGAAACAGAGTCGGTCAGGGCCCACAGCTCAGACCTTCGATCTGGGCCCCTCTCAGCCTCTATTGCCACAAAAAGCCCCCAACTCAATGTTCGCACGCCCCAGGCCTGGTTCCCCAAAGGCCGGGCTCTGAGCCTCTGAGCGTCAGCGCCAAGCCCCACCGGCTTTGGGCCTAACTCTTCCGTCCTGCTCGGCTCAGAGCAGAGGCGGCTCTCCCGAAGCAGGGCGAGCGAGCCAGTTGCCGTGGGGACGGGCCAGCTCCATCCTGGGAACTTGCCCAGGTGTCAGGGGGCTAAGGGACCTGAGGGGACTTAGAATATTGCAATCTAAGTCTCTGAGGTGAGGATGGGGCCTACCTGGCCAGGCTGGGGCTGCCAGCACATATCTGGGTGTTGAAACAGAAAGGAAAACCGGAATGTTAGTCTATGGCGGGACTCCAGGCTGCCCTCAGCCCTCAGACGGGGCGAGGTGGACAGAGAGACACCCTGGGGAGCTGAGGCCTCCATGGTGCAGCTTGGGGACTGGCACCCCACAGAGGTGGCCACAGGCTCCAGAACAGGGCGCCAGCAGTCTGGGGGCTAGGTCTGTAGTGTGCTCGCAGATGTCCACTGCACACCCCTATCCCCCAGTCCTGGGGACAGCTCGGGCTCCCCACTCACCTTGCAGCTCAGCAGGGGCGTTGTGACTGTTCTGGTGCAGATAAGGCTGGTCCAGGGAGTGCGTGGAGAGGCTGCCAGACAGGGGGTTGGCCGCGGGGTTGCAGGGGGACAGGGGCTGCTGCTTGATGTAGGAGGCGCTGCTGTTGAGCGCTGCCGAGGCGGAGGGAGGCCAGGCGGCCGCGGAGCCGGAGTAGACGGCGTGGGGCTCCATGACTCCGCCTGCCGCCGCGGGCAGCAGCGGGGAGGCGGGCACTGAGCCGTCGTGGTGCGGGTACTCGCCGGCCGCTGTGCCGCCGCAACTGCCCATGTACGAGTGGCCGCCGTTGGCGGGCAGGTGGGGCACCGAGTGGCTGGGCAAAGCCATGCCGTCCACGTTGCCCGGCAAGTGGCCGTTCATCATGCCCAGACCTCCCTCCAGCGCCAGGCTGTTGGGCGGGCACGAGAGGCCGCCGGCAGAGCCCTGGAAGCTGTAGGTGTCCGGGAGGTGGTTGAAGCCGAGCCCGTTCATCATGCTGTACATGGGCTTGAGCGCCTGGCATTTCCTTCGGAAGCCGCGCGGCCGCCGCCGAAAGGAGCCCTCCTCGAACATGAACTCGCTGGCCGGGTCGATGGTCCAGTAGTGGCCCTTGCCCGGCCGCCCGAGGCCCTTGGGCAGCTTGATGAAGCACTCGTTGAGCGAGAGGTTGTGGCGCACGGAGTTCTTCCAGCCCTGGTAGGAGCCGCGGAAGAAGGGGAAGCGGCTCTGCAGGAACTGGTAGATCTCGCTGAGCGTCAGGCGCTTGGTGGGCGAGCTCTGGATGGCCATGACGATGAGCGCGATGTACGAGTAGGGCGGCTTCTCCGGGCGCCGGATGCCGGCGTTCGTCTTCTTGGCCTTGGACGGGCCGGACGACGCGGGGTCCATGGCCGCGCCGCCTCCCCCGCCGCCGCCGCCGCCGCCGCCGCCGCCGCCGTGCGGTGGCTGCTGCTTCTCGGGCGCCGAAGACATCGGGTGGCTGCTGCCGCCGCCGCCGCTGCCGCTGCTGCTCTGCGCGGCCGACGAGCCGGGAGGAGGAGGAGGAGGAGGAGGAGGAAGGGGAGGGGGAGGGGGAGGGGGCCGAGGGGNACTCTCCTCCCTCTTTCCCTCCCGCCCTCCCACAAGGAAAGGAGCCGAGCAGAGGCTGAGAGCAGCCTCTTTGCAGCCTGGGCGGAGGCCTCGAGGAAGACCCCACCACACACACACACACACACACACACACACACACACACACACACACCGGTTTTTTTGAGGGGGGAGGCGCCCCCCTCTCGGGCCTGTGGCCGTGCGCCCCCGCGGGGAGCAGCGCTCGGTCCTCGCCACCCGCGGCGCTCGGCTCCACGACTCCAGCCGAGGCCGCCCGCTCCGTGTCGTCTCTCGGCGGCGGCGTCTCGCGCGGGCCGGCGTAAGACCCTCCAGGAGTTCCCTCCCTTCCCAGCCCCCCTCCGGCACCCCGCGGTGGTGGGCGCTTAAAGGGCCCCCACCCTCGCCTCCCAGAGGCCGCCTGCGGAACCCGCCCCGCCTCCACCAACCTGGCGAGCAAGTGTTAATGCGCCCTCGGCCCGGGGTTCAGCCCAGCTGCGCGCTGGCCACCCCCTCCCCGCCCCCCACCCCGCCTTCCCTACCCGGGCCGCGCGGAGGAAAACGCAGCCGGAGTCCCGGGCCTTCCCCGACGCGTACTTCCCGGTGGCGAATCGCAACTGCAGTGGCGGCTGTGACCGCCGGGTCGTGGCCATCGCGGGCACAGCCGGCTCGGCTACGAGTCCCCGTGGCCGGCGGGCGGGTGTTCCAGCGAGGGACCGCCTACCCTCTCTCCCCGCCCAGGGAAGGACTGCGCCGCGCCCGGGACTTTTCGGACTCGCCCAGCAGCGCGCGAGCAGGCGGGCAGGCGCTGGAGCCGAGCGCGGGCGGAAAACGAAAGCGCAGGGCGGATCGCTGCAGCTTTGTCTCCTGCGCCGCGGGTCGTTCGGGGAGCGAGTGAGAACCTCTGGCCTTGCGGGGAACCAGGACTCCACGGGCTCCTTCAACAAGTGGCGGGGCGTATTCACCAACTTGTGCACTCGTGCGCACACTGATGCACAGGCAAGCGCGGTACACTTCGCAGACTCAGACCTGCGAGCACAACCGCGCTGGTTCCCACTCACGCGCACACGGCGCTCAGTCATGTGCGTGCCCACTCACGCGCTTTCTCACGCACACACAAAAGGCCCAAAGGAGCTTCAGTTCGCACCTACTCTCACTCGTGTGTACACCAGCCACGCTCTGATCTGAGCCCACACATAGCTCAGCTGACACCCCCACCCCCAACATACACGCTGAAAACCCGCCTATTTGGTCCCGCGATGCTTGTGTCCCCGCTTCGCAAGAGCAGGTTCCGATTTCTCGCAGATGGTAAAGGCCCTGGCAGGAAGTTTATACGGCCCAACGTAAACACGTTCTGGGGGATTCTTTAATAATAATAATAGTAGAATTCCGCGTGCGCGGGGGGGAGTTGGCCTAATGCCCCTGTGGGCTCGGCCTGCCGCCGCCGCCGCGGGGGCCTCTGACACTGCGCGCCAGGCCAGGTTCCGGAAGGCAGTCTGCGCGGGCGGGGAGCGCGGGCCCCGGCGGCCTTCTCGCGCCAGGCTGCCCGCAGCAGGGGCCTCGCACGCAGCCCTCCTCTGCCACCCTCCGTGCGCTGGGGTGCGGGCTAGGACGAGGTGGGGGGAGGAGGCACCGGGCGCAAGACGGCGCAGGAGCCGGGCGCGACGTCGCACGCGGGGAGCCAGGTGAGTGCAGTTCGCTCCGCAGACTTCCGAGGAAGGAGGCAAGGGGTGTTTTCGCGGGTCATCTCGTGGAGCCAGGACGCCGTGCCCCGGCGCAAACAGGGGCGAGAGCCGTGTGCTGGGCTCGAAGTGTGGCACCGCGGCGCTTTTCAAAGCCCACCGGCCTCCCTGGTTTCTCTGGCCTCCTTGTCACCCGCTGACCCACCCCTCCCTCGCTCCGACGCCTGCAGCCTCGGCGGTAGACGCCTCGTCGCCTTCGGGGCGCCTGGCACGTCCGTGCGAGGAGCTGGGTGTCTCGGCGGCGTAGCCTACCCTGGCGGAGCGCGCTCTAGGCAAAGCCACCTTCTCTGCGCCGCGCTTCCGCTCGGCTCTCCCGGGGTCTCAGCTCCGCACGCTGGCAGGGGCCGGCTGGGGAAGGGGGGAGTGAGAGACGTGACCGCGTAGTGTGTGGTTGTGTCTTCGCGAAGGGAGACCCGCGCTGGCAGACCCATCTCCGCTTGACACAGCCTGGCGGGCGCCCGCCGAACGCAGGCATCCTGAGCACGGCGCACGGCCTCCATCCGTCTTTCCAGAGAACACCCCGCACATGGCTCAGGCGCCCCAGCGCTCGCACGGGCGCCCAGGCCCTGCCTACCCGCTGAGGACACACTTTCGGTTACGTGCAAACACTCCTGCCCTGCACGTTCGCCCACGCACAGCCGGCCGCACAAGCACGGCAGCTCCTTTCCCGCGCGCACACGTCCACGCACACGCACTCTCATATTCTCCCTCTCCATCACTTTTTTTTTTTTTTTCTTCCACCAAACGGCCGCTGCAGGGTAGGAGGCCCCGCGGCGCCGGGAGGGAAGTTCCCCGCGAAAGGGTCCGATACCGCCTGCTGCTGGGAACGTGTCTGACCTTTATAGAAGAGAAGCTAGCCAGGGAGATGGCCCTCTCCCAAGGCAGCGAGGGACGAAGGCGCCCAGAAGGTGATAGTGACACCTCCCTTTCTCTCGCTCCTCCCCCACTGACCTCTCGCCTCCAGAATGAGGGGACTGTATGGAGCACTAAGACTGGGGGCCTTTTCCCAGCAACCCCTTCCCCTCTAGGCCCTCTCTTATGTGGGGAGAGGGCTGCAGAGTCCATCCTTGGGCTAACCACAGATCAGTTTGCCTAGCGCCTGNTTCCCCGCGAAAGGGTCCGATACCGCCTGCTGCTGGGAACGTGTCTGACCTTTATAGAAGAGAAGCTAGCCAGGGAGATGGCCCTCTCCCAAGGCAGCGAGGGACGAAGGCGCCCAGAAGGTGATAGTGACACCTCCCTTTCTCTCGCTCCTCCCCCACTGACCTCTCGCCTCCAGAATGAGGGGACTGTATGGAGCACTAAGACTGGGGGCCTTTTCCCAGCAACCCCTTCCCCTCTAGGCCCTCTCTTATGTGGGGAGAGGGCTGCAGAGTCCATCCTTGGGCTAACCACAGATCAGTTTGCCTAGCGCCTGCACATCACTGTTTCTCACCGGCTCCCTGTGGGGGCTCCTGTGGGTTGGGAAAAAGCTTTGGCGTTCCTAGAAGGAAGTGTGGAGCTGGGCCCCACCTGGCCTCCATTTACTCCCGAGGTCTAGCAGAATAGACTTTGCAGGGGGAAGGCCAGCAGTTACTGTGCCCAGGGAGGGGCTGAATGGCCTTGGAGCCTCAGGAGTGTGGCAGACAGAGGCTTTCCTTGCCCCCACATCTCCACCGGGGCAGCAGGTAAAGGGGGAGGAAATGTGCTCCGGCTCTGTGATCCAGAGGCCCCCATTCTGGAGAGAACCTCAGGCATGGCAAGGAGGGCTTTCCAGGTGCCCAGAGACCAAGCTTTTGGTTCTTCAGATGCTCCTGAGAGCTCTCTCAGATCCTAGGTTTTGGAAATGGAGAAACTGAGACCCTGGCCTGGCTGGGCCAGTGCTGCCAAGCGAACACCTCTCTGTGGTTTTTCTCCACCTGCAAAGGCTGGCTGTTGGAATTTTGCCCTCCCAGATACCTCCTCACAGGCCTGAGGTGGAGGGAGTGAATTTTAGAAATGCTTCCTTTGCCCCCACCCCCATCCCTGGCTTTCCAGGCTCAAGGGTACTGAGACCCATTAGAGAACTGATGGCGATAGAATAATCGACACCACGAGCAGATGGTAATAATAGAACTTATCGACTGTTGGCCATGCACCCAATGCTGAGCTTTGCCTTATGAGCACCTCTCAGATGCTCTTAGCCTTTCTCTGGGCTGTGATGCCCTTTGATAAGCTGTTGAAATCTACAACCTTACACACACCCCTTCCAAAGGACATATACCTGTGATGTTTGTAGAACGATTTTCAGGGTTTCACCAAATTCGTGGAGCCCACCCTTGAATCCACAACCTCGCATCCCAAGACTGAACCCAAGACTCTGGCTAACACCCCCGAAGATACTTTTCTAATCTTCACAGATGGTCCTACCAGGTCAATATTGTCCCTTCCTTTACAGATGGATTCAGTGACATTGCCCCATGTCCTAAGTCACCCTACAGAACTAGGATGCAGCCCCCGAAGACAGGGCAGAGACCCTCTACCTGTAGACCCACAGTCAGATGTGGTCTGGGTTTGAATCCAGCCTTCAGTGTGTAGGAATCTTGCATAAGCCATTTGTGCCTTAGTTTCTCCTGGTTTGTTGTTGTTTTTTTGGCAGGGTGCAGGCAGGAGTTGTTGATTTATTTTTCCCCAGTTGACTCATTGGGTAAATTTCAGGTGTGCAGTTGATTTGATACATGTATATGTTGCAAAATGACTCCATCTTGTCACATAGTTACCATTTCTTTTTCTGCGGTGGGAACGTTTAACATCTCTCAGGACCATTCAAGTATATGATACAGTGTTATTAGCTGTATTCCCCATGCTGTGACCTAGTGTGTTCATCTGAAAAAAAAAAAGAGAGAGACTGAATAACGGCATCTTTTTCTTAGAGCTGTTGGGAGTTAGACAAGACTGCCCAGAAAGCCAGGCTATCCAAACAGACCAGAAACAAACAAAACCCCCAGGGGGCCCAGCTACAGGGACGGTCGGAGAAAATGCAGACGGGGGATTCCGGCTGCTTTCTGCTCTCGCGTAAAGATTGATCAAGAACCCCCTGCCACCCCAAATCAAATCTGCGCTCTAGCTCAAGCCCCAGGAATCCCCAAATGGGGAGGGGGCTGTAAAAACAGACACGCCTGCATTGTCTCCCATTCCCCAAGCCCGAGGTATTTTTACTGGCTAATTGCTTAAGTGAAGCCGCCCGGGCCGAAAGCGCGCCGTAACCCGAGCAGGGAACCAGATCCAGCTCGGATTGTGCCCGGGCCGGCAGCGCGGGCGGGGGCGGGGGCGGCTGCCGACCACCCACCGCGAGGGCAGCAGCCCCGCCCGTCGCCGCCCCTGCTCTGCATTACCGCCGGCCCGCGCCGCCCTCGTCCCCGCTCCCTCGAACCCCTTCCCGGGCGACGTCCAAAGGCGACACAAGGTAGTGCGGGCGGACCCCAGACCAACGTGGGCGCTGGGCAGTAAAGGAAGCCGCCTGGCTTGGGGGCCTCGGTGGGGGTTGCGGGAGGGATGTTTGTGGTGAAAACGTAGCCCCCGGGTCGGGAGACTGTGGGGGGAAAGTCAGGGTCAGGAGGAGAGCGGGTATCCTCCCCACAACTGTAGGATGATCTGTGCAGAAAGTGGGATGTTTTTCTCTGCAGACTCTAAAGGTGCACACGTATGGCGAGTGCCAATGTGCAGAATATTGTCCAGAGGGCAAGAAGTGTAGAACTAGAGGGGCACCCAGTACAGCCCCATAAGCGTAAGCGTGATTGTGTCAGGTGGGTGTACAGCGTCAGGCCTGTGTGCACAGAATAGCACGAGGTGTGCAAACATGACTGCTTCTTGTGCTGAACGTTACTGAGGTGGGTGCACGTGTGATGAACACTAAGATGGGAACGCTGTGTGTGTGGAATATTGGAGTGCACCAGGCGGCGTCCTGTATACCAGCTATCATAAAGTGGGCATAGTATGTATGGGTTGTGCACAGTCGTCAGAGGCATGTACAGCACCACGTATTCTGGACAGAATGCCGCAGGCTCTGTGGACCACGTGATGTAGGGCTGTGTGCACTGTGGTCAGCTGTGCTTCTAATGGGTTATGTTGGATGCAATATAGCGGTTTTACACGTGGTGCATGCCTGTGCACACGGAGCGCCCTGGGCTGTGTACTGCAAGAAGAGGGGTCTGCACAGGGACGCTGCGTCTACCCAGAGCCAGAGCGTCAGGCGGTGTGTTTGCAGTGGGGTGTGGTGATGTGAAAGCAAAATGCGGAGATCACACAGCTAACAGTCATGGAGGCCCGACTCAGTACCCTCGCTAAGCACCTCAAGGTCCACTCTAGATCAGAACCCCTCCCGTAACCCTGGGAGGCAGGTTCTGTTTGGATATTGGGGTTCTCCTACTCTATCTGTAGCAACAGAGCAGCTTTTCTGCCCTTAGATGTGCTGGGGAGCGGGCACGGCTTGGAGGACCATCTGCCTTCTGTGCGGGTCTTTGTGGGGCTATGACCGCAGAACCGTGCAAGCCTCTGTCTGCAGCCCACAAAGGAAAGTCGCAGAGATGAGAAATGCAGGCACTGTGAGCACTAGAAGGGGGCCCCAAGTCCGGGGAGCCCCAGGGCTCCCAGGGAATGCCACTGGGAAGCCTCCCGCTGTGTGCTGCACTTGCACCCGCTGCTGCCAACCAGACCCCAAACCTAGGCAGTCTGCTGTCTTCTCTTGTCAAGGGCAAGCCAGAGTCTGGGGCCCTCTGAGAATCTTCCTGGGGTACCCCAGGTGAGGAAGAGAGAGCCACACCCTCTGGCCACCGGCCTGGCCACACCCCCTAAGCTCAGACGGGACTCAGAAACCCCACCTGTGGGGACCCCCCCCAGGGCCATGCTTGGGGGGCAGCTGTGGTGGGGGCTATCCATGACCCAGGCCTGGCAGTTAATCTCCCCTGTCAGTTGCACATTGCGGAGAAGTTCATGTTTTGGTCAAGGAAAAAAAGAGAGAGAGAAACTCGAATCTGTGCTGCTGCAGTCCTGAGCTTGCCCCTCCACTTGGCCTTTTACCCCAAAGCACGCATTTTCCATGACGTTCTTCAATGAAATATTTGACAATGCTGCAACCCAGGAATTTACAGCCCTCTTCCCCGCAAGATTTTTGGGAGTTTTCTGGCCTTAGCGGCGCATCCTGCTCTGAGGAACAGAGAGCGCTTCGGGGACAGTGCGCGTCCTGGAGCTCCCACCCCGGATGCCTGGCCCGCGGCTGTGCTCCTTCCCACAGGCGGCTCGAGAGCAGCTGAGGTCCCTTCATCCCTGCCGCCTAGACGGCTGCACTCAGAAAGATGCAGAGAAGACATTAGTTCCAACGTGGGGGTGGGGAGTGAGGATGTGTGTGCCAGAGGGAGTGCCTTCCAGATCTTGTTTTTGATCAAGGGATCCGCACGGAGGGAGAGAAAGCCATTTCCCAAAAGGTGCAGCAGAGAGAAAGGGGCCAGTCCTCAACACTGGCTCACACGGCGGGGGCGACTAATGGAAAGAAGTCCTTTGGAGGCTGGGCGAGTGGACAGTGAAGACCGAGAAGGCAAAAAAGACTGAGTTTAAAAAAAAGGGGGGGGAATATAAATTAAAATTTAAACATCAGGTATTTTCTGTTTCTCAGATTTGAGGGGGGAGATACAATAATAACCCACACAGTTTGTGGGGAAGAAGGGGTTGGCAGAAAGTGAAATGAGGAAAGCGAGGGCCAGGCCAAGCAAGGCCAGGGTGGGGGTTGCGGGTGCTCAGATTTGTTTCTTTATGAAAAGTTGCAATCTGCTCCCAGAAACCTGCTGGTCTGTGTGAAGTGTGTGCCTGTTCGTCTTCACTGACAGCTTGCACAGCTCCATTCCCTCTTAGAGGGTATGGAAAACACGGAAACAAGTGCTGTTTCTAGGGAGCAAACAATTGGAGCAGCCCAGGGAGGCTAAGGAAGGGAGAGGCACTGCCTGCCAGAGGGCAGCCCGCAGCTCCCAGGTCTGCTGAGGAAATGGAGGTGACTGATGCCCCTCCCCATGCCTCCCCGACTAGGTCAGGCTTGGGTGCTTCTGTCCCAGCAGGGTTGTGTCCAGGCGGCCCCAGGGCACCCCCCACCCCCCGCCTTGCACATGGGCGTGTGGGCTTGCCAGTGTGTTTTCTGCACTTTCAGTGGGGGAGCCAGCTGTATGTGTGTGATGCAGGAAGACAACACGGCACCCTTCAGAGCCAAGTGGTGTGGGGCGGCCTGCCCTGTGCACCCAGAGCGGAGGCACGGGTGACCGGAGACAGGGAGACCCTTCCCCGCCCCAGAGAGGTCACCAGAGCCCAGAGACTCAAGGAGAAGCAGGGGCTCCAGCAGAGGGGTCCAGGGGGTTTGGCTGAGGACAGAGTGGACATCGAAGAAGGAAGAGATGGATTCAGAGGATGTCTGTGTGTGTGTGTGTGTGTGTGTGTGTGTGTGTGTGTGTGTCTGGACGCATGGCCCCAGCTGAGCACAAACTGGACATCTCCCTCTGGGGCTCCAGGCACTGGGCAGGCAGTGGCCACTCTGATATGGAAGTGTCTCTGTGTCCCATTTTCAGAGGAGTGGGTCCCAGACCTCATCCCCATTAGCCCTGGGGTGGGCTTTCCCAGGAGAGCCTGCAAGGCCCTCTCCAGTGTCCCCAGGGGCCCGAGAGGGAGGAAAGCAGGGCAAGGAGGCCAGGGCAGCATGGAGCCAGGAGAGCATTCCCAAGTGACATCACCTCTGTGTGCCTCCGGTTTTCCTTATCTTAATGTGGGGGGTACAGTCAGTACCCATTCACAGGGCAGCCTGAGAACCAGAGAAGAAATTCGGAAGAGCTCTGACAGGGTCCGAGAGGGGGCTAAAGGTGGGGGGAGCAGCCACATCCAAGCAAACCAGGGCAAAAGTCTTAAATAAAGCTAGAGAGACTTGGCTTCCACTGCTCATTGTGTGGCCTGGGGTTGGTGGCCTCCCCTCTCTGCCTCAGTTGCAGAACCAGTACAGGGGCAGTACCTCCTTCTCGGTGGCAGGTATCCAACTGTGGGTAAGGCTTGACCTGGTTATTATCACTGGGGGTGCTCCCTCATCCCTGCTGTTTGTGGGTGCGGGGTGAGGTCCTGTGGGTATCACCTTGGTGGACTGAGCTTTGGCGGCATGAACTCGAATAGAGGATCAGCTCACATGAGACTTCGGACAGGTCCCCTCCCCTGGGCACCCTCTTTTGCCCCCACCCCTAGTGGTGTGGCACCTACTTCAGAGGGCAAGGTGTCATCGGTGGGTTGGTGGAGGAGAGCCTCTGCTGGCCAGTGACAACTCAGAATTGATGTGCTGACAGCCGGCAGGTTGATGAAGTCTCAGGTGTGGCCCTGCACCAGCCAGGATTGGTCCCCAGTCGCCCTCTGCAGTCAGCAAAGCCCCTTGAGGGCTCCCATCCTTCGTGGGAGGGAGCTCTAGGGCACCAGCCACCAAATACCGGGGTTAGAATCCCAGCCCCCTCCCTTTTCTGTCCCAGCTGCTGGGCAGTCTCCGTTCGGCTTCCAGATCTCTCCAAGCCCCTCTTCTCATTTGCTTGGTGGTGAAAATACAGATACTGCCACCCTGGGGCCCCTATAAGACCACATGAGAATAGCCAGCGCTGCCTTCAGGGAACCACTGAGTGCCTGCTGTGTAGCAGTGCGGGGCTGAGGAGCTGCTGTCACCGAGCCCACTTTGCAGACAGGAGTGCGGGCCGAGTGAGGGCTCCAGTTTCAGACTCTTCCCTCCTCCTCGGAAGGGCACTAGTTGGGGGGTCCCAACTCCAGGCACCTCCAGGAAGAAGAGGAGAGGCTCTGCTTCACATCCCCCACAGTTCTCCACTTCGAATAACAACAAGAGAGTACCCTCCAGCCTGTAACCCCCACCCCATGGGACAAAGGGGCTTGGGATCACCACCCCCCCCCCCAAGAGCCAGTTTCGGAAAAACGCCAGGGACAGTGAGCAATGGGGCTGGCCTGAACATCCCTGCTCTGAACAGGGCGTCTGTTTTGCTAGGAGTGGGGGCTCATCAAGACCACCAACTGCCCTCCCCCAGGGTGTCGCCCTGACAAGAGGGTATTGCCACTCTTTTCTGAGGAGTTAAATGGGTGCAGGAGGATTTGGGGAAAGACAGACACTGGAGCACACTGGCTCCTTGGGGGCCTGTGGGTCCCTGTCTCCCCCAGGAGCAAACCTCCAATGGGAGCCCTCGCTGGTTAAGGGGCAGGGGTCCTGACCAGCCCAGGCATTGGGTCTCCACTTGAGGCAATTGCAGAGCTGGCCCTGTACAGTTCCTTGCCTTTAAAACTGCTCCATGTCCCTTGACACTATTCTTATTTTTGCATCTCAGCCAATGCCCACCTTCCTATCAGCCAGCCGCTTCTTACCCCGTGGAATTTAAAAATTTACAAAACAGCAGTGTAAACATAAAGCAGTCACTTACACTTTCTGGTTCTTTTATTTTGAAATGTACTTTCTCAATGCCTGAGCTACACCAAAGCTTGGAGCAGTTTGACCACACACGGCTCCTCGAGGGGGTTCGTTTGAAAAACTTATTTCCTGGGGGCACTTGGTTTTCATTTAAATACTTTATTCCTCTCTTCCAGCACCAATTAATTTTATCCCAGGTATTTTTCTTAATAATCAGAAGTTAATTACATGCAAAAATTCTATCCCTGACATGGGAAGACCTGCTATTTTAAAAAGCACAAACCTCAAAATATTTTAAACCTTTTGTTATATCTCAGGGTTAAAATGATCTTTTTATCTCCGTTCTCCTCCCACCTCCCTTTCCCCTGTTAAAGTTTAAGAATGAGTTGGATTCACGTGGCAGCTGCAGGCTAAGCTTCCGCGGGGTCATCCCCACCCCACCCCTAAATTGGGCTAAGACCCATGTAATTCGCCATGAAAACTAACTCAATTAGGAGTCAAATTTGCCCTTTGTAGGAGACCAGTAGTAAGTATCCTAACACCCCTTCGCGATCACTCCCACGCTTTCTCCGCGTTTTTTGCAAAGCAGCATTTTCTGAAGAACTTAGCTTCAATCTCTCCGTATGCCCCTTCGCCGGCCGCCTACCTGGCCCTAACTTCTTTCTCTCTCGCTCTCTCCTTTTTAAGAAGCCAAGACTCACTCTAGCTTTGCGAGTCTGACTCGAGCCTTCTTTAGTCGTCTCCCAGAAAATAATTGTGGAGAGCTGGCGTTCGGCCGAAACGGTGGCTTCTGACTCGCGCAGGAAGCTCAGAACGCGTTTCTCTCCGCGGGGACCCGGGCCCACCGGGGCTCCGCGCCGCGCGCCACCCCTCGGGGTCGGGGCCGGCCTGGCTGCGACGTGACTCGGCGTCCACCGAGGCCCCGGCGGCGGCAGGGTCCGGCAGACCCGGCTGGTTACTGCCCCTCTCCTTCTGCGACGAAGCAATTATTTTAACCGTGGTTTGGGCTAATGATGGGTTCTGCTTGCTTGAATGCCGTGTTTATTTTACCTCGACAATCCCCGGGGAGGGGGCGCGCGCCGGATGCTGGAGTTGCAAATTCGAAAACTCTCGGGCTGGGGCAAGGTCTTAGGAGATGGGGGCAGTGAGCTCCCCCTTCTTACTCGCTTGGTCCTGCCTGGGTGGGAGCCCAGGAAGGCGGATTCAGCCTTCTCCTGCGGGCGTGTGAGCGGAAAGGCCGTGTTCTGGGCGCCCAGGCGCACCCAGGACTCTCGCTCCCGAGAGGCACCTTCTGAAAGTCAAGTACGAGCGCATCTCCGGCCCCGTCGCTACCCTTCAACAGTGGTGGGACTGCCTAGTCTCGGATACGGCGGGCGCTGGACGCATGAGGCGAGAGGGGTGGATAGGAAGGGTCTCCGCTGGACTCTGGATGCAGCCTAGGTTACCGCTAGAGGGTGAGACGCCTAGTTAGACTCCAAGGTTCAGGAAGCCCGGGTGCCTCCAAGTGTTTTCTCCTCTTTTCTGCAAAACCGGAAAATTCAAGTGCAAAATTGCTGGGGATGTATCTATATGGGTAACGGGAAATAGCGGAGACCAGAAATTAGGTAGTAACGTTAAGAGGAAAAAATCGTCAAAAGTCTCTCCCTTGGCCAATTCCAGCTACGTTTTGGGGGGACTTGAATTAGACGGGGAATCGGCTCTGTTTTTGACTTGCGTGTGCCCGTGGGGAGACGCAGTCTGGACCCGGGGCCTGGACCAGGCGGGCTCATTTCCCATTGCGGTCTCCAAAACTCTCTCGATTTTTAATTCGTGCGTGTGTGGGTCCCGAAATGGGTCCAGAGACGGGTGGAAGAGAGAGAAGCTCTGACCCTCCGCTCTAGGCTAAGTTCTGGTTTGGGACGGGGCGCGCTGGAGGAGAGCCCTGTCAGCGCGAGGATCGAACGCACACAAGTGCGTGCGGGGCTGGGGCCAGGCCTGCGTAGACGCGAACGCGGGAGACCGGCGCTCCAAGGAGAGCAGCCAAACGGTCGCCGCGTCCGTTTACGTGGACCGCAGAGACCACCCCGCAATTATTGCTCTTCCTTCACCGAGAGCCCACCCCAAGGCCGGAGGTCCCAGGCCGCGTGGACTCCCTAAGCCTCCGTCCCCGGCTTCTTCCTGCATCTTTCCAGACTTCCAGCTGAACGAAGCCCACGCGGGTTCCAACCCAGTTAGCTCGCCGCAAGGCCGCCGCCTGCCACCAGCTCCTGCTGCAATTAGGACCGCGCCGGCGAGGGCGGGAGTCGGGCAGGTAAAGAGGGACCAATTTGCCCCGAGGCTTTATCAACAAGTGGCTTAACTAGGAATTTACGTTGACAACTCAGCACCTCCATCGGGGCTCCGGTGGCAGCCCGCAGGGATGACAGGCTGAACTGTGGGGGTCGGGGGGGAGCGGCCTAAGATCCGGGAGGCCTCAAGCCCCAAAGCCACACAGAGGCGGCCTCCGCCTGGGCCCCGGGCGCCGCTTGGATCGCGTGGACCCGGGCGCCCCGGGGCGTGCCGCGAGAGCAGGGGTCCTGGCCGGCCGGGGGCCGGTGGGCCTGGGCCGTTTTTCCCGGCAAAGTAGGTGGCCCTGTATATTTTTGTTCAAGTGGTGTTTATGTTAATGAAAAAAGGATGGAATTACAAACAGCCCGCCGATGGAGCTTCAGCCTCGGGCCCTCGCGGTGCTCGCCTCCCAGGCCCATCAAAAGGCGTGCACCCTGAGTCGCTGGGACTCTCAGCGGACCTTCTAACTGGGAGAAGCGATCGTGTGTCCTCCCTCACGCTGCGGAGTGGGGACGCTGTTTGCTATCACCCACCCCAACCACCACCGCCGCCACCCGCAGTGGCGCAGTCAGGGTTCTGGGTAAGAAAAATCCCGATTCGGGTCCTGCAGTGACCCTTAAGAGCACCCAGACAGTTCCTTTGGGACGGCCCGCTGGGGCAGAGGCAGCTTCAAGCCTCCTCCTGTTGCCAGCCTCTCCCTTGTCTCTTTTCTTTGAAAATAATATAATTACCCCAAGCTTTGACGTTTGCTTTCTGGCCCTGATGACTTTTTTGCTGGGGAAAAGCAGTTGGCTTTCCAAAGGCCACCCTAGTTCACTTAGATTAAGACTGTTTTCTCCTTTTCTCCATAACCCATCACCCTCTTTTCCTCTGTTGACTCTCAGCACCGCCTGTGCTGGCTTTTGCCTCCTCTTCGTTTAGCTGAATGAGAACTGGAGCAGGAAAAGCAGGGCCCTGTGGAGAGATGCCGGGAGGGCTCCCCCCGCATTCAGGAGGTATGCTGGGCCGAGACAGCAATGCTTCCTCTTCACCCCCAGCCCTTCTCCAAACACTGTGCCCCGGGAGTCTGGCAGCTGTATGGTCAAGTGGAGCCTCATCTAATCTGGAGGGCCGGGCTGGGAGATCCCGGCTGTCGGGTACATCTCTACAGCTCCTCACCACACCCTGTTTGCATGGATGCTGTTCCCACCTTCTGGATCCGTTCTGCCCCTCCCAGCTCTGTGTACAGGGTGCCCAGAGAACAGTCCACCTGGGCTTTCAGCTTGGGGAATTGGAGCTGCCAGCAGCATCTGGGCACCACACTCTGGGCTCTCAGTCTCTGCTCCCGGGTACTACAAAGTCCATAGACGGTGCTCAGATAGGGTTTGCTGGCCAGGCTCAGCCCGACTCAGCAATCAGACTAGAACCCAAGCAGTAAAGAGGTCGTGGGATCCAAAGAAAAAAAACTTTTTCCAGGAAGAGGAAAATAGGGAGTTGTCCCTTGGCCATAGAATTCTGCAGGTGGACTCCTCCTGGACGGGAGGGAGCACTGACTAGGTTTAGGTAGCTGTGGGCAGGGGTGGGGAGGACTCACTTCAGGAGAGGAGGTAACTTGAGGGCTGCCACTTCAGGGCTCCACGCCAACCCCTGGGAGCTGACCTGGGACCCCTCTGTTGGGTCTTGGAGGTTGGATGCTGGCGTACCTCCCGGGGCTTAGGTAAAAGCAGTGGAGCTG
>SJYA01002347.1:363856-436801 GCA_006410615.1 Neotragus moschatus | reverse complement strand
TGGGTGTTCTTAAGACCAAAGGATCGTGAGGTGGGAGGTGCGTTGGGGAGAAACCATTCCTGTAGCTTTCACTGCTGTGCAGAGTCCCTTTCTTACACACTCTTTCCCAAATAAGAACCACCAAGATGCAATAAATTGGGCCCAAGTCACGGTTATTGGCACTCCCTCGAAAACAGTTATCGTTTGTCAAAGCCCTCCGCTCAACTGACAGTCCCTTGACGGCTTTTGTAGCCTTGACATTGAGCAGTGGAGAGAAAAATCCAAGAGGGTGACCAGATGCAGCCTCCGCTGCCGCAGGCCGGAATCCACCCCTTTCCTCCGGGGGTGCCGAGGTCACAGGCCACGTTTTTCACGCAGAAGCCGCGGGGTCGACGGCCCGTAGGAGGGTCGCTCGGCGGAGGCTCTCGCGAGTTTCCTCCCGGGCTGCGGAGCCGCGTCACCAAATGGTCCGCCTGCGCGCGTTTCTCCCTCTCCGTAGCCTTCAACAGGTGCCTGGCGCCCGCGTCCCGGCTCCCTTCTCTCTCCTCGCCCTCTCCAGCCCTCTGTGCTGGGAACTTCAAACCGGTATTTAGTCTGTTGCGATTGGTGGCTATGCACAACCCAAACTGAGACTAGGCGGCCTTGCCTTCTGCCAAGGAGAAGGGGAGCGGTGGGAGGGTAGCAGGGGCTTTTTTCTGAGGGGCTTTGGAAAGCACGGTGCAGGCAAAAAGAGGGAGTTAGTCGCCACAGGGCCACGATCCACGGTCCAGCAGCCGCCCAAATCCACGCACACCCAAGGGTTCTGGGCGGCGCTGACATGGACCGCACGGCTGCACTTGGCTCCTGAGACTTCGACCTCCTCGGCGGCCCAGACTCCGCGGGAGCCGCTTTCTCCGCCGCACCACTTTCTCCGGGGCTGCCTGATGCCAGATGCCGAACCCTGAACTTGCCTGCGAGCTGGCGGGGCCCCTTCTGCGCGTCCCAGCCATTTATTCCATCCTGCAATTAAACCCAAGGTCAAATATCTCCTTAACGACGCTATCAGGCCAGCGGCTCATTATGGCGTATATTTAGCCATAAACTAGGGGTTGTAGCAAGGAGGAGATGAAAATTATTGTGTTCTGGGAAAGAATCCTTTTAGCAGAAACCAGAGCTGTTATTTACCAGGGAGAACTAAGTACAGGCTCCGGCTTCTAGGCGACCCCAGGCAGGACAAGCTGCGCTGCCGGCCCTTGCCGCCTTCGCCCCGCACCCCTGCCCTAGGCCCCCGCCGGCTTCCCAGGACCCAGAAGGCTCCGCCCCAGGGCGCAGGGAGCTGCCCTGCAGAGGAGCGACAAGAATGTGCCTGCGGAATGGTCTGGAGTCGGCGGGTGGGATGCGGTGTCAGAGCATGGGGCTTCTAGAGTGATTCTCTTTCTCCTGTGCAGCCTTAGGTGGGTGACCTAACTTCTCTGCACCTCAGTTGCCTCATCTGTAAAGTGGGGGAGAAGTAACACCTTCTCCCTTGCAGCTCAGGATAATAAGTCTGACTCAGGAGGAAGTTTAGTAACTGATGGCCCAAAGAAAAATCATGAAGACCCTGATTAAAAAAAAAAAAAAGCAACTTCATAGGGTGCTGGAATGAGTGAATGAATGCAAGTACTTATGTAAGGCTGGGGAGACTTGGAGTCCAGGGTTGGATGTGCCCAGTTTGAATGAGGCCCAGACCATCACCAGCTGTGCTTCAGTACTCACTGGAGATGCTCGGGTTGGCCCCTGCAGAGCTGAGGGGACAGTGTGTGGGTCGAAGCCACCCCAAATTGAGCCTCTCAGGAAATGACCAAGTGACCCACAGGCTACAAATATTTGGACAAATGAAACAAGGGAGTCCCCAGTCTAAATGTTTGCCCAGGGCCTCCGAGGGAGGAGATTAATCACAAGGCTGGTGGGCCTGCCCCTCCCCACCCAAGGCCGGGCAGGTGTGTCCTAGGGAAAAGTGGCTGTGGCCCCTCACCCACGCTGGCCAAGGACCAACTCCCCTGGCCTCCGGCCTGGGCAGGTCACCAAAATCCCATCCTTTCCCCCATGGACATCTTGCCCAGAGATTCTAGGAGCTCCTGCCAGATAGACGTGGGTTGTGTTGGGGCAGGAGTGATCCCTAGACCTTCCTGTTGAACACACATACGATACGTGCATACACACACACGCACGCACATATACATGCAGACACATGTATGCACACACACACACACACACACATCGAACAGCCAGGTCACCCACTCCACCTCCC
The DNA here is from genome assembly GCA_006410615.1 of Neotragus moschatus. NCBI lineage: Eukaryota > Metazoa > Chordata > Mammalia > Artiodactyla > Bovidae > Neotragus > Neotragus moschatus. The sequence goes on along the minus strand of SJYA01002347.1, from coordinate 434,553 downwards.
CTCTGCAGGCCCTCACTGCCCCGGGTGCAGTCTTGTCAGCTCAGCCACCTCCCTGCTCCCGTGCTGCCCATCTGCAGTGAGACAGTAGCCACTCCTGGGGGTCCCCCTGAACTTTCTGGAAAGGGGAGGGGCATCAGCACTCTCCAGTCATGGCCACTTCCGGAGGGGTTTGCAGTTCTGAGAGGGAAGTGCTGGGTGCTGGGCCGCGCTCTGTGTCACAGCTCTGTAATCATGGCCAGGTGCCACCCATCTCTGAGCCTCTGTTTCTCCTTCCGGGCAACGCAGATTCTGTCTTAGCACTCAAGAGGCCAGGCCGGCCTTTTCAGTTTGATCAGCTCTCTCTCTCTGAGGCACCAGCCCATCCCCCAACCCATCACCTTTAGGACGCACACACCAGGCACTGCATAGACTTTTACCCCCGGGTGATGCGGATCCAGGCTTTTCCAATGGCACAGGGAGAAATTCACTACTTAATCACAGGCTTCCCTGGTGGTCCAGGGGTTAAGAATCCACCTTGCAATGCAAGAGGTCCCTGGTCCCAGAAGATCCCTCAGGCCAAGGAGCTGCTTACCCCCAAGCACCACAACTATATGAGCCTGCGCTCAGAGCCCAAGAGCCAGAACTACTGAAGCCTTCCCACCCAGAGCCCATGCCCTGCTACAGGAGAGGCCACTACACTGAGAAGCCTGTGCCCTGCAGTGAAGAATAGCCCCCGCTGGAGGCAACTAGAGAAAGCCTGCACAGAGCAAGGAAGACCCAGCACAGCCAAATAAATAAATAAATCTTAAAAATATTTAATCCTGTGGCATTCTGATTAAATGAGATCACAAGGTGTAACTTCTGTTGGTCAATTAATATAAATGTATGTATGGTCTATTGCTAGGGATAAATGTGCGTCTCTGGGCTGCACGCTGTATTACTCGGGAACTCCACGGGGCAGAGACGGCAAAGATGGCACTGGCGGTAAAGGCAGGCACTCATCCCCAGATGTGTCCACTCACAGTCACTGGCCTCAGGTGGGTCTCGAGGCAACAGCTTACACAGGCTGGGGTTGTCTTGGAGACAGGCTCACCGTGCAGGGCTGGGCTCCATGCTGCCATTCAGCTTGTGTTGCTGGGAGGGTCTCCATCCAACATGACAAGTGCACTCAGCCCAATGTGGAGACGCTGCTGGCCAAAACTTTTTATTTCATTAGAAGCGTGTTTACCGCCCAGCGGGCTGGCTGCTCGGGTGAAGAGCCTGGCCTATGATACACAATCCTCCAGTTGTGCCCTCCAGGCCTTTGAAATGGTGGCTCCTGCACAAACTAAGTTCATTCTGTTCAGAAGAGTGTTTCTATGCTTTCTTCCCCTGCAAGAGTTGAGACTGAATGCCTGCCTTGTGTCAGGCTCACTCAAGCGGTGGAGGAAATAGCAGAAGATCCAGAAGGATTAGGCTAATGAGACAACATTTTCCCTCTGGGATCATATTTTGGTCTGTTCTCTCTGGGTTAGCCTGGGTTCCTACAGCTGACCTGTAGGGAGACTGGCGCTGTGCACAGACCGACACTGGCCACCGGGAGCCGTCATCTCAGTTAGGACACCAGAGTGATGGCCCCAGGACAGCAGTGTTCGTGGAGCACTTCCTGCGCATCAGGCGCCACGCAGAGTGTAGTTACCTCCTTCAGTCCCCCAAAGAGTTTTCTGAGAGTGATTCTGAGCGGACTGCCCCATCCTGCAGATGGGGTCATGGAATCCAGAGAAGGCCTGGCTCGTCCCGTCGCAGGTTTCCGAACGACGGAGCCCAGGGCCAACACAGCATCTGGCTCCAGAGCCTCAGTCCCCAGGGGTCCTGGCTGTCCGCTCACCACCACTGACACAGACCCTAAGATGCGGGGTGAGGAGCTGTAGGTCGTGGTGCGGGAGGTTGAGGCCTGGCGTGGGTAGGTATTCAAATAAACGGCCCACTTTGAACCTCCCTAGAATCACTCCTGAAGTTCTAAAAATTGTTTTCTAAAAAATTGGGTGTGATCATGGACATTCTCGTGTGTGATAACTGAGTGTGAGTGTGGATGCTCTTGTGTGTGATAACTGTGAGCATGGACGTTCTTGCTGATGCCTCATATGTCTGTGAGGCATCTGGAGCATGCGCTCTTGATGAGGGGACTTTTCCAAACTGGGAAGAGGTGACCCACACTTGAAGACAGCTTTGGGATGCAAAATGCTTAGTCTGAGCAGCAGTTGGTCGCTGTCTAAACCAGCTCCGTCCTTGTCTTTTAAAGATACTGAGCGAGATAGGTACCGATGGGGTGCCCTTGAGAGTAACCCAGGGCTCGGGGGCAGGGGAGGGGTGGAGATGAAGCAGGACTGGACAGCAGTTGGTAGACCGTGGGCAGTGGGCAGACGGCTGGGCAGAGCATTTTCTTCCCTTTTCTGTACTTGATTTCTATGGTGAAAATATTTCTTTTAAATTAAAAATCACCTTGTCCTCATAGGGACCAACATGGTGGGGTGGGGAGTGGGGGCAGGGAGCAATGCAGAGTTCGGTGATAAGGGTGGGTTGTGTGCACACAGACCACATACGCACACACGACATACGCACACCACACAAACACACACCACATCCACACACTACAGAAAAACACAACACAAATGCACACCACATACACACACCACACACACACCACACATACACCATACATACACATACCACACACACATACCACACACACACACACACACCATACACACACACACCACACACACACACCACACACACACCATACACACACACACCACATACACACACACCACATCCACACACCACACACACACACCACACACACATATCACACACACCACATACACACCATACACACACCACACACACACACACACCACACACACACACCACACACACACACCACACACACACCACAGAAAAACATAACACAAACGCACACCACATACACACACCACACACATACAGCACATCCACACATCACACACACACCACACACACAGACACCACACCCAAACCACACACACACCAAACACACACCACATACACACACCACACAAAAACACAACACAATCGCACACCACATACACACACCACACAAACTCACACCACATACACATACCACATACATACACCACACACACACCACACACACACACCATACACACACACCACATCCACACATCACACACACACCACACACACCACACACACACACACACACACACACCACACACCAAACACACACCACATACACCCACCACACAAAAGCATAACACAATCGTACACCACATACACACCACACACACACACCACATCCACAAACCACACACACACACACCACACACACACACACACACCACACACACAATACACACCAGATAGACACACCACACAAACACACATCACATACACACACCACACACACCACATACACACACCACACAAACACACCACAAACACCACACAAACACACACCACATATATACATCACACAAACACACACCACATACACACCACACACACACCACATACACAAACCACACATGCACACCACACAAACACACACCACACATGCACACCACACACACAGACCACACAAACACACCACAAACACCACACAAACTCACACCACGTACACACACCACACATGTACACACCACACATGCACACCACACACACACCATGTATGCACACCACATACACACACCGCACAAACACATACCACATACACACACCCCCCACACACACCACATACAAACACACACGCACAGAGAGAGATAAACAGAAAGGAATCCTAGACATTTAAAGCTAGAAGGGGACTTGACATGGTTTCCTTTCCTTCTCCCATTTACAGTGAGACATAGGGAGCCCAGAGAGGGTGAGAGGCTCATCCAGGCTGGTACAGCAGGCTCAGTGGTGGTGCCAGGACCAAATCACATGTGACGCAGGTTTCTGCCCCTCCCTCATTAAAAATAGCCAAAAAACCATGTCATGCAGCATAAGAAAAGGATTTTGTATTTGCTGTTGTACAGAATGGTCGGAGTGGCCGGTCAACCAGGTCTCGTACTAAACACCTGGTAAGAAGGTGAGCAGTGGACTTGCACATCCCGAACATCTGGGTATTTCTTGGTCTTGTGCCCAGTTTCATGAGGTGGGCTGGGGCCTCCCATGTTTCTCGGCATGTTCTGGAATCTGCTGAGCCATCTGTAAAAATGTGGAGGCTGTACACTGCACTGTCGTAGCCTTTTCATCTACTTACACATCCCAGCCATGACGACTGGCGTGATGATACCCTCCAAGCATTTTACATAGAATGAGGCTTAGCACAGGGGATCTGGGCCTCCAAAATGACCAGACAGCCTAGAGGAGTGCATTCTAGCGGGGCCTCTAGAACCGACATTCCAAGAGCTGCGTCGTCAGCTCAGACAGGAGGCAGGGGGTTGCCACTGGTTCTGCCGAATTCAAGGACGGCTGTGCCGGCCGTCTAGGATCAGATTGGGAAGCCGCACCCGTTGCCTCCCACCCCCATCCTCTCACTGCCACCCCCTGGGCCAAAGGTGGGCAACTGGATGCTGGGAGCTGCCACACTTGCAGAACCCAGCAGGAGCCGAATCTGTTCCAGGCTGCCTCCTCTCTGCCTCTGTCTGAGTCTCGTTGGCTGAATCTCATTCACAGCTAGCACTTTGGATGCAAGGAAGTCTGGGAAACGTAGTTCCTGACTTCTGGATCAGGAAGATGCATATGAAAAGGGAGTGGGTGCTGGGAGCCAGCAACACAGGTCCCGCCCTCTGTGTCCAGAGAGAGGGCTCTGCTCATAGTTCCCTGTCACCACTCCATCCACTAGCTACCCATCTATTCATTCAAGAGATGTTCACCAGGTGCCAGACCTCACTGAGGTGGTGAACACAGAGCTTCCGTTCTGGTGGGCAGACAGTGGCAAGAAAGGCCACGCTAAACAGAAAAACTAGTTTCAAACAGAGTGAAGTGCAATGAAGATGGAAAACCAGGCAGTGAGATGGAGTGATGGGAGAGGAGGGCTCAGATGAACTCAGCAGGGCCTGATGACAAGGAGGCTGTCCTCAGCAGGTGCAGAGGCCCTGACGTGCAGCAGGGGGATGACTGCCAGGGTTCTCCCCAGGGGGCCGGGGGGCCTAGAGTCGGGGAAGAGGGAAGCAGAGAAGGCTAGGAAAGTAGAAAGAGAGGGGAAGAAGCGGGCAGGAGCCAGAGGGATCCTGCCCATCTAGTGGGATTCAGAAAGTGTGGGTTTTGTCCTGAATATGGTTCAGTTCAGTTCAGTCGCTCAGTTGTGTCTGACTCTTTGTGACCCCATGGACTGCAGTACGCCAGGCCTCCCTGTCCATCACCAACTCTCGGAACTTACGCAAACTCATGTCCATTGAGTTGGTGATGCCATCCAACCATCTCATCCCTTTTCCTCCTGCCTTCAATCTTTCCCAGCATCAGGATCTTTTCCAGTGAGTCAGTTCTTCTCATCAGGTGGCCAAAGTATTGGAGATTCAGCTTCAGCATCAGTTCTTCCAATGAATATTCAGGACCAATTTCCTTTAGGATTGTTGGTTGGATCTCCTTGCAGTCCAGGAGACTCTCAAGAGTCTTCCCCAACACCACAGTTCAAAAGCATCAGTTCTTTGGCGTTCAGTTTTCTTTATAGTCCAACTCTCATATCCATACATGACTACTGGAAAAATCATAGCTTCGTCTAGATGGATCTTTGTCAGCAAAGTAATGTCTCTGCTTTTTAAAATGCTGTCTAGTTTGGTCATAGCTTTTCTTCCAAGGAGAAAGCATCTTTTAATTTCATGGCTGCAGTCACCATCTGCAGTAATTTTGGAGCCCCCCAAAATAAAGTCTGTCACTGTTTCCATTGTTTCCCCATCTACTTGCCATGAAATGATGGGACTGGATGCCATGATCTTAGTTTTCCGAATGTTGAGTTTTAAGCCAACTTTTTCACTCTCCTCTTTCACTTTCATCAAGAGGCTCTTTAGTTCTTCTTCTTCCTGAATATGGTGGTCGACCATTGAAGGTTTTTGGCAAAGAGAATGGTGGTTTTAAAGCATATCTGAAAATTCTTTACTCCCCCTTCTCTCAGAAGGGATGGAGGTCTGGATGCCCCTCCCTGGAAGCTGGGCCGGACATTGAGGCCACCTTAAAGATAAAATGTGGTAGAAGTGAGTGGGTGATGTCCAGGGTGGGGAGCAAGGGGGAAACTTGTATGGCTCCCTGAGGACACATGCCTTTGAGCCCCAAGTGGCCTTGATAGGAGTCGGCTCCTCAGAAGCCCTGTGCTGGAGACACCACGTGGAGAGGTCCCATGGAGACAGGAGTTCCCGAAGCCCGCGCAGCTCCAGCCCCCATGGTTCCAGGCTCCCAGCCCAGGGCCCAGACGTGTGAGTGAAGGAGCCGGCGGATGACCTCGCCCAGCCCCCCTGGAGCCTCGACCACATGAGAGCGCCTGGCCAGAGCCATCCGGCCTGCCCCGCTTGGCTTTCCCACCCACAGACCCGGTGAGAAATAGTGAAGCCACTGCACTTTGGCACGACCTGCCGCACAGCTGTAGATTGCCCGGAAAAAGTCTCATTTACATTTTTCAAGTAAACTTTGTATTGAAATAAAACCTCCCTACAGAGAAGTCCACAAATCAGCTGGACGAGTTTTTCAAAGGCAGCCTGCCCCCAGAGGCCCCTCGTGCCCCTTCCAGCCCCCCCCAACACACACACAATGGCCTGGAAGTCTGTACCCCCAGGTTCCTTACCCCCAGGGTGATGGTTCACGAGATGGGGGCTGTGGGAGGTGATGAGTCCACTCGTGCCCTGCCTTGGGGGTGTCTGGGACACCCCGTGTGTACACATGGTGGACCACAAGGCAGCAGAGAGAGAGCCTGCCTCGCGTGAACACTGCATAAAGGGGCCACACGGTAGGGGGTGTATCCCTCTGACCCGGCATCTGTCTGCCCTCCGTGCTGTGTGTCTGGGGCCCCCCCGGTGGTTGCCGGGAGCTGCACGGCTTATCCTCCCCCATGGCTACGCGGCATCCCATGGTGTGATGGGATCTGGCTCTGAACTCCTGTTGCTCTCGCTGGGCATCGTGCACTTGGTTCTATGTGGAGTCCATCGCCATCAGGGTGACTGTTAAGGCTGTGCCTTTTGGTGGACGAATGTGTGCATTTCTATTGGACCTTGTTTCTGTATCTCTTAACAAATAAGAGACCATCCTACATGTAGTGACTTAAAACAATCATCATCTTCTTCTTTTTCGAGTTCTGTGGTTGGACTGGGCTCAGCTGGGCAGCTCTTCCACTCCCTGTGATGCTCCACTGTGACACCCAGGCTGGACGCCCAGGCTTGCCTGCTCTCCTGGCTGGTTCTAGGAGCCCAGCTGAGAGTTTCGATCGGAGCCTCAGTTCTCCTCCCAGTGCCCTCACCATGCAGCCCCTCGTTGTAACGATAGGTGCCTGGATCCTAAGAGGAGGGAAGTAGGGGTTTTCAGCCTCTGTAGGACCCGGGCTCAGATGTCCAGGACCATTGTCCTATTGCCCAGAGCAGAGAGAGGGCCAGCTGTCCTGGATGGAGGGCTGCCCTGTGCTTCTAGGGGGCTGGCACTGTCAAGACCATCTTTGGAGCTTATGAGTGGATTGTGGGTTGATGGACACTGGAGAAGGCCCACTCTGGTCACTGTGAGAAGTGGCCTATGAGCTCAGCATCCACCAGGACTGTAGAATCCCTTCCTTGCCCTTCTCACCTTGACCTCAACCTCCACATTAAAGGTTGGCCTTCTCGGAACCTCTGACTATGAGCAGAGAACAAGTGTCCGACTCCCACGGCCTGCATCCTGACTGATGGCCGGAGAAGCATGCTGAAGCTAGTCCCCCACTCCTGCCTCTGGCTTGGGTTCCCCAGGGCACACCCGCCTCCATGAATCAAATACCTTCATAGAAACGGTCCACACTGCACCCTAAACCCAGATCTTGCAGTCCAGCAGCAGTGTGGGCATAAACTAAGTCTCACGTCTGTCCAGTGTGGAGCAAGTTAGACTGTTCCTCAGCGTGGAGCTTGGGAAACCTGGAACAAGGGGTGGCCTAGACGTCCCTCTCCAGGGGGATGGACTGGACCACAGAGCTGTGTGTGTGGTGGAATGTGTGCAGTGCTGAAGCCGTGGAATGGAGCTGCTCACAGCCACGCGAACAGCTTCGAAGCGTAGGACCCTCAGAACCAGGGTGGAGGCAGTGGAGCTTCCCGAGGTGGAGCTCAGCCTCTGGAACTGTAAGGCGAGGGTCCAAATCCCCACTCCTTCACTGACCATGACCTTGGGCAGGTCACTTCCCCTCCTTGGGTGCTTACGCCCTCAAAATATGCAGGACAGCGGGCTCCTGTGTGGATGGCTGCCCCTCGCTGCCCCCGAAGGCCGTCCCCACGGACAGGACAGGGAGCGAGGGCCGTGGCTGGGATGCTGAGTGCTCGCCGGAGGCGTGGAGAGCCACCGCCTGGTGATGGAGCAGCCCAGCTAGGGTGGCCCCGTGTCCTGGGACAGAACAGTCAGGCCTGTTGTCTTGGTTTTTGTTTTTTTTTTAAATCCAGCTTAGACAAAGATGGGCAATAAGGGTAGTTTTAAAAATGATATAAAGACTTCCCTGGAGGTCCAGTGGCTAAGATTCCACACTCCCAGTGCAGGGGGCCTGAGTCTGATCCTTGGTCAGGGAGCTGGATCGCAATCGCACATGCCACAACTAAGGCCCGGTGCAGCCAGAAAACAGAGAAAGATACACAGAGTGGAGAACCGCACGTGAGATGCAGGGAGAGGCCACGTGGCGGCAGAGGCAGAGGCTGGAGGGCTGCGTCTGCGTGCTGAGCGCCACTGACCGCACCAGCGGCCGGTGCGGGGAGAGGCCGGGGATGGTGCCTCCAGAATGAACCAGCCTTATGCGCACCTCAACTCTAGACTCCCCGCCTCTGGACCTGCGAGGGAAAACATTTCTGTTGTTCTAAGCCCCCAGAGTTGTGGTGCTTTTTTATGGCAGCTCCAGGAAACCCATACAGATTTAAGTATATAATTTTGTGTGTATTAGTTATATAAAAGATATTTGTAAATCTTTGAGCAGTGAATAAAATTCATTAAATTGTGTTGTAAAAAAAAGAGATAAATAATATTATCTATACATTTTCTATGCTTGTAAAGAAAAACATCCAAGCCTACAGAGGGTTCCTCTTGTTTTAATTATTTCATTCCTTTAAACAACAAACAATGTGGCTAAAATAAACAGATTTTTTTTTTCCCCCTCGTGAAACAAACAGAAAGGGTTCAATGACTCAAATAGGTAAACCATCCCACCAGCGTGGAATCTGGGCTCAGGCTCCAGACAGAGTCGTGTGTGTGGCAGCATCTGTGGAGTCTGGGGCTTTGCCCGTTTCGTGGGAAGGGAGCAGGGCCTTTTCCGAGAAAGGCTCCCCAGTGCATTGGGCTCCCTTGCTGGCTCAGGGTGTGAGCCGGCTTTAGAGCTGCTCTGCCTCCCCAAAGCCAGCAGCCTCCACCCTCCAGACAGGACTCTGCTCCTGGGACTCCATCTGTCCCTGAGTCTTGGGCCACAGCCGTCAGAACCTCCAGCAGCTGGCCCTTCGGTCTGGAGCAAAGAACATCCACTCACCCCACTCGCCAGCACTCCTGGAGTTTCCCTGGGGGCCTCTTGTCTGGCCGGAAGGTGGGAAGGTGTCAGAAAATTGCAAGGAAGTTGCTCTTACTGTTGGGAGTTGGCGGTGATGCTAAGGGGATGCTGGAGGTCTGTATTCCTGCCTTGAAGAGAAATCAAGGCCACTTGAGCAGGACCCCCTGCTGCTGCTGCTGCTACTAAGTCGTTTCAGTCATGTCCAGCTCTGTGTGACCCCATAGACAGTAGCCCACCAGGCTCTGCCATCCCTGGGATTCTCCAGGCAAGAACACTGGAGTGGGTTGCCATTTCCTTCTCCAATCCATGAAAGTGAAAACTGAAAGTGAAGTCACTGAGTCGTGTCCAACTCTCAGCGACCCCATGGACTGCAGCCCACTAGGCTCCTCCATCCATGGGATTTCCAGGCAAGAGTACTGGAGTGGGGTGCCATTGCCTTCTCCGCAGGATGCCCTAGGAGCAGCAAAGAAAGAGCCGAGACACAGGAACTCTTTGTTTCGAGTCAGAAAGATGGAGGATTGTTGGAGAGCCCTGAGGGCTGGTGCAGGATCTGAGAACCAGGTATTCTTTCCTGCCTGCTCTCTACTAGATCCTGTCAGGTTCATGCAATGGACTTGCAAGGCAACTGCTGTTATGTAGGAGTTCACCAGTCTCCAAAGCTGCTTATCTATATAATTGGGAACATCACAACGGGGAAACAGGAAAGGTCAGCAACATACTCTAAGTCCACAGCACATCAGGTTCTTCTTTTATTAATTTCTCAACGTTAGGCAGAATGACCCCAGTTTGTATCTGGAGACACTGAAGCTCAGAGAAGTTAAGGAGCTTGCCCAAGTCCCCACAGTGAAAATGGGACTGGGCGGGGCTTTGAACACAGATGCGGGTTCCAACGATGAGCGGACCAGTCTCTCTTGGTCCTCACGTTCCTCTAGACCTTGCCGCCCTCCTTCAAGCATGAAGCTGGGCCCTCCCTCTGATTCCCGGCAGGCTCCGCGACCACCCCTACCAGAAGGGGACAGCAGAAGCGACCGGCTGTGACTTCTGAGGCTCTGGGATGCCCATTCCTGGAGCCCAGCGCCATGCTCAGAGGAAGCCCCAGTGGCCCGTGAGAGACCCACGTGGAGAGGACCCAAGGCCCCTCGCCCGCAGCCCTGGCTGTGCTCTCAGTCGCGTGGGTGGGTGGGTGTGCTATCTCGGAAATGGGTCCTCCAGCCCCATTAACCTCCCCTACTGCTGTTCAGTCCCTCAGTCGTGTCTGACTCTTTGCAACCCCATGAACTGCAGCATGCCAGGCCTCCTCTGTCCTTCATCATCTCCCAGACTTTGCTCAAACTCATGTCCATCACGTCGGTGATGCCATCCAAACATCTCATCTTCTGTCACCCCCTTCTCCTCCTGTCCTCAGTCTTTCCCAGCATCAGTGTCTTTCCCCATGAGTTGGCTCTTCACATCAGGTGGGCCAAAGTATTGCAGCTTCAGCATCAGTATCTTGGGTAGGCTTTGGCAAAAAAAAAAAAAAAAGGTAGGCACTGTAATCAGGTAGCTGTGAAAACAGCTGCCATCTTTGCCCACATCCAGCACAGGGGTCCTGGGACAGAGGTGGCTGGAAGGGCACACACCAAGGGGGAGATTTCACGATGGCTGGATGGCAGCCAACGGCCAGTGCCGGGCCTGCCCCTCACCATTGTGAGGCTGAGTCCTCGTCCTCATGATGCAATGGCCAGTCTGGACAACCTAGCTCTGGACAGCTGGGCCTGTCAGGCCCCAAACAAATACTCAGAAATAGTCACCCAGTTTTACTGGGCTGTCACTGCGTAGCATTCTGCTGCTGCTGCTAAGTCACTTCAGTCGTGTCCGACTCTATGTGACGCCACAGATGGAAGCCCACCAGGCTCCCCCATCCCTGGGACTCTGAGAGCCTTGTCTTTCAAAAGGTGTTCCATCCATCTTCATTTTATTTGAGAGGAAACTGAAGCTCAGAGAGTCACGCAGCTAGGAAGTAGCAAGCCAAGAATCCCAACCTCCCAGACCCGCCCCCACCCAGGAGCCTACCCTACTGAACCTAAACTGTGTCATCACAGGCTCCCCCCGCCCAGGTGACTCTGCCGCACTTGGGGTTATAATGTGGGTTTGGGGAGTTGAGGTTTCCCTGGAGGAAGCGTCTTGATGGTCCCCAGTGTGGCCCCAGGTCGCCCCTTCCCAAGGCCTTGTAACTTTGCTCCTTCAAAGCCTCACATCTCCTTCCGCTGACAAACCCTCTCCTTCCCTACACCCCTATATGCTGTCGATTCAGTCAGGATGCGCCTGGCTGTACTTCGCAGAGGAACTGGCGTCAGCAGTGAGGACATGCGTGTTTCTCACATAAAGCGTCTGCTGGTGGGGGCCACGTCAGATGTGGTGCCTCAGTGCATGCGTGCGTGCGTGCGTGCGTGTGTGTGTGTGTGTGTGTGTGTGTGTGTATTCGTGTCCAGCTCTTTGCAACCCCATGGCCTATATATAGTTCACCGGGCCCCTCTGTCCATGGGATTTTCCAGGCAGGAATACTGGAGTGAGTTGCCATTTTCTCCTCCAGGGGCTCTTCCTGACCCAGGAAATCAAGCTCTCATTTGCATCTGCTGCCCTGCAGGTGGATTCTTCACCCTTGAGCCACTGGGGAGGTCGCCTCTCGGTGCTTGTCCTAGAGTCACTGAGGACCCAGCTCTCTTCATCCTTGTGCTCTGCTGTCTTTTGCATATGGCCCTTGTCTTGTCACCTCGTGTCTATAGGGTGGCTGCCATAGCTCAGACAGCACATCCTTTCACATCCCAAACAAGAAAGAAGGCAGCAAGTGAGAAAAGACACTTTGCTTTTAAAAGGAAAGAGCTTTCCGAGAAGCCCAGTCGAGATATATGGTTTCACGTCGTTGTCTTGAGCTCAGATTCTGGACAGACTGGGTTCAATCCCTGCTCTGCCCTTACTGGCTGGGTGGCTGTGGGCAAGTTACACCACCCCGGCTTGTGCCTGTGTTCCCTTCCATGAAACAGGGCTGGCTCTGGGAGTTAGGAGGATTAGGGGAGCAGGATGTGTGAAATGTAGGCACAGGGTGAGCTGCCACTGCTGTTCTCAGCCTCGCCAGCCGTTCCGTGACGGAGACTGCGCAAAGAGTGTGGCGCAGAGGTATAAAGGGTCTGCCTGAGAGCCCTGCCTGTTCTACACCTGCCCCCACAAAAGCCAACTGTCTCGCAGGGACTTTTATTTCAAGCGTGTGAGCATGAGGCATGAGAGCTCTGCTTGTTGCAGCCGCTGTGCTGGGGTCTCGCTTGTTGTAGCTTTATGTGACTTGTAACTGAGTGTGTGCTAAAGTCTGAACCCCTCTGCACTTCCCCGAGAGGCAGCAGTTCACCCCGGGAAGGATTAGCATGTCATGGTAGGAATGCAAAGAGAGAGCTTCCACTTCCAAAACAGGCCCTCGGGGTCTGCGGCTTCCTGATGGTCTGGAGACTTTGAGAAGACAAGTGTTTCCTGCATTCTACTCACTGCCCTTACACTTCCAGAGGCAAGACCCCTGAGGCAGGCTGGGGGGGGGGGGGATGGTCGCTTGAGCCCAGGTGGCAGGGCTCCTTGCTCACACTCAGGCCCTTGCATTGAGAAAGGAAGCCGGAGAGCAGTAAAGTGAGGCCGCCAGGCACGGGACCAAGGTCCTCAGAGTTGACTCTGATGGGGTGTGGGGTGGTAGATGCCATTGAAGAAGGAGGGATTTGAGAACGTTGGGGCTGGTAGCAAGTCCCCTGGGCCACTCGTCCCCTGCTTTTTACATGGAACCACACATCTTCTGCAGAAAGGAGGCAGAGACTTCCAAGGTGGCAGAGAAGAGTAGTAACCACAGTGTGTGAGTGTCCCGTGGCCCTGAAACAAAGGACCACAAGCAGGGTGGCATAAAGCAGCAGGAGTCATTCCCAGAGAGGCCAAAAGTCTGCAGCTGGGGTGTTGATGGGGTGCCAGACGCAGACCCCCAGGGGCCATGCTCCCTCCAGAGGCTCCAGTGGAGGGCCCCTCCTGCCTCTCCTGGATGCTGGGGGCTCCAGGAATCCTTGGCTGCGGCTGCTTTGCCTGGCCCCTGCCTCTGTCCTCAGCTGGCTCCCCCCTTCTCTGTGTGCCCTCTTCTGTCACTTGTAAGGACGCTGTCCCAGGATTTAGGGCCACCCTAGTCTAGTCTCAAGACTCTTAACTTACATGTGCGAAGATCCTTTTTCTAAATGAAGTCACTTTCCGAGGCTTCAGGGGTTAGGACATGGACATTTCATTTTNGTGTGTGTGTGTGTGTGTGTGTGTGTGTATTCGTGTCCAGCTCTTTGCAACCCCATGGCCTATATATAGTTCACCGGGCCCCTCTGTCCATGGGATTTTCCAGGCAGGAATACTGGAGTGAGTTGCCATTTTCTCCTCCAGGGGCTCTTCCTGACCCAGGAAATCAAGCTCTCATTTGCATCTGCTGCCCTGCAGGTGGATTCTTCACCCTTGAGCCACTGGGGAGGTCGCCTCTCGGTGCTTGTCCTAGAGTCACTGAGGACCCAGCTCTCTTCATCCTTGTGCTCTGCTGTCTTTTGCATATGGCCCTTGTCTTGTCACCTCGTGTCTATAGGGTGGCTGCCATAGCTCAGACAGCACATCCTTTCACATCCCAAACAAGAAAGAAGGCAGCAAGTGAGAAAAGACACTTTGCTTTTAAAAGGAAAGAGCTTTCCGAGAAGCCCAGTCGAGATATATGGTTTCACGTCGTTGTCTTGAGCTCAGATTCTGGACAGACTGGGTTCAATCCCTGCTCTGCCCTTACTGGCTGGGTGGCTGTGGGCAAGTTACACCACCCCGGCTTGTGCCTGTGTTCCCTTCCATGAAACAGGGCTGGCTCTGGGAGTTAGGAGGATTAGGGGAGCAGGATGTGTGAAATGTAGGCACAGGGTGAGCTGCCACTGCTGTTCTCAGCCTCGCCAGCCGTTCCGTGACGGAGACTGCGCAAAGAGTGTGGCGCAGAGGTATAAAGGGTCTGCCTGAGAGCCCTGCCTGTTCTACACCTGCCCCCACAAAAGCCAACTGTCTCGCAGGGACTTTTATTTCAAGCGTGTGAGCATGAGGCATGAGAGCTCTGCTTGTTGCAGCCGCTGTGCTGGGGTCTCGCTTGTTGTAGCTTTATGTGACTTGTAACTGAGTGTGTGCTAAAGTCTGAACCCCTCTGCACTTCCCCGAGAGGCAGCAGTTCACCCCGGGAAGGATTAGCATGTCATGGTAGGAATGCAAAGAGAGAGCTTCCACTTCCAAAACAGGCCCTCGGGGTCTGCGGCTTCCTGATGGTCTGGAGACTTTGAGAAGACAAGTGTTTCCTGCATTCTACTCACTGCCCTTACACTTCCAGAGGCAAGACCCCTGAGGCAGGCTGGGGGGGGGGGGGATGGTCGCTTGAGCCCAGGTGGCAGGGCTCCTTGCTCACACTCAGGCCCTTGCATTGAGAAAGGAAGCCGGAGAGCAGTAAAGTGAGGCCGCCAGGCACGGGACCAAGGTCCTCAGAGTTGACTCTGATGGGGTGTGGGGTGGTAGATGCCATTGAAGAAGGAGGGATTTGAGAACGTTGGGGCTGGTAGCAAGTCCCCTGGGCCACTCGTCCCCTGCTTTTTACATGGAACCACACATCTTCTGCAGAAAGGAGGCAGAGACTTCCAAGGTGGCAGAGAAGAGTAGTAACCACAGTGTGTGAGTGTCCCGTGGCCCTGAAACAAAGGACCACAAGCAGGGTGGCATAAAGCAGCAGGAGTCATTCCCAGAGAGGCCAAAAGTCTGCAGCTGGGGTGTTGATGGGGTGCCAGACGCAGACCCCCAGGGGCCATGCTCCCTCCAGAGGCTCCAGTGGAGGGCCCCTCCTGCCTCTCCTGGATGCTGGGGGCTCCAGGAATCCTTGGCTGCGGCTGCTTTGCCTGGCCCCTGCCTCTGTCCTCAGCTGGCTCCCCCCTTCTCTGTGTGCCCTCTTCTGTCACTTGTAAGGACGCTGTCCCAGGATTTAGGGCCACCCTAGTCTAGTCTCAAGACTCTTAACTTACATGTGCGAAGATCCTTTTTCTAAATGAAGTCACTTTCCGAGGCTTCAGGGGTTAGGACATGGACATTTCATTTTGAGGGGTCATCATCGACCGTCAGTAGCCATTCAAAGGCCCCCAGCTGCCCTGAGATAGTGGAAGCTGTAGAAGAAACTGGCCCATCTCATTTGCCTGGAAAGCAAACCTGGAGTGTGGGGGCAGGGAGGAGAGGGTGGAAGATGTGTTTGCAGGTGTGGGCTCGGTGGCGGCTGTAAAGGTCCAGATGCCATGTGTCTAAACAAGGGAGAAGCTAAAGCCTGCCCATGGCTGGCATCCCACACAGTGTGTGGGGCTAAGGGGTGGCTCCACGGGGTTGGGGGCCAGAACTGTAGTTTCTGTGGTTCATTGGCCAACCGTAGACTGCTGCCCCCATGTGTATGGCTGCC
The DNA here is from genome assembly GCA_006410615.1 of Neotragus moschatus. NCBI lineage: Eukaryota > Metazoa > Chordata > Mammalia > Artiodactyla > Bovidae > Neotragus > Neotragus moschatus. The sequence continues at coordinate 418,381 of SJYA01002347.1, read as the reverse complement.
CACGAGTGAGTCCAGTGCTGGGCAGGGGAAGGACGCAGGGACAAGGTTGAGGGGCGGGCCCCCCCAGGGCTAGTGCTGAGGTTGGTGTCTGTGACGGCATGGCCGCCCCGCGGTCAGCGTGTGTATTGGTTTCTCGGGGCCTGTCTGTTCTGCTCGCTCACTGTTTGGCACCCCTTCCCCTGAGGGCACGTTGTGCCTGCCATTGCACCCAGCACCTGGTCATGTGGCCACAACTAGCTGCGAGGAAGTCTAGAAGTGGATTCTTTATTGACAGTGGCTATTTGCTGAGCAGAAATTTCGATTACCATGAAAGAAGGGGGAAAGGAGATGCTGGTTGACAGACCGTGTCTGCAAAGGAGGGGACTGGCATTCTGGGGACAGGCTCAGCTTCTCCTGACTCCTCGGCTGCCTGGCATTTGTTGGAGGAAGGGTGACAGATCTTGGCCCAGGACAGCCCTTGGTCTTCACACTGACCTGGGTCCTCGGGCATAGCAGCCATGGGCCGTCACCGGCTGAGCCTTCTCCTTGTGTACCGGCTGGCACCCCAGCATGGCAGGGGTCCAACTCTGTCCCCTGAGATGCTGACCCACTTCCCGCGCAGAGCTGAGGGGAACTGCACTGACAGATCACTTAGATGCTGCCTACCACCTGGGCGGTTGTCAAGAAGCTGCAGAAGCTTCCAGCCGACAGCCCTCTGCAGAGCGAGGCCAGGTGCCCCCCAGAGCAGCTGGTCCACGGGCATCGGGACCCGCAGGCAGCTTCAGCACCTCTCTTCTTTGGGATGTTACACAGCCAGCAAGCTCAGTGAGGTCACCGTCTGCAGGATGACGAGGCTGCCTCTGCTCCCTGGCAATGTCCCGCTTGCCTTGTTTGTTTCAGATCCTCCTGCCAGACCCCAAAACCAAGGACCCGCCCCATCCCGTTGTCTTTGAGGCTCACTTCATTTTCACAATGGAAAATGAAATTGCCCTTTGTGGGAGATGTAGCCCTTCCTTTGTCTCCCTACTACTCCAGCTCACCCCTTTCATTCATTTATTCAGCAAATAATAAAGAAGAGACATTCACTGAGTCCCTGCAAGGGGCCAGGCCCTGTGCCAGAACTTGCCAGACATCTCCGTGGCCAGTCGGTGTGTGATGTTATGGCTAGGCAGACACAGAGGCAACAATACTACACATAACTGTTGTGTTAAACGCAGCATGGATTGTCCACAAAGAAAATGAAAGTGGGTCTAGCCTCACTAGGACTCTTGGGGAAGTGCACATAAAAACATCCAGTGAACCCCACCGCTGGGTGTATTTCCAAAAGAACCGATGATAACGTTTTGAAGAGATATTTGCACATCCGCACCTATGGCAGCACCAATCACAGCAGGCAAGAGGTGGAAGCAGACCCGGTGTTCATTAGCGGATGAGTGGATAAACAAATATGGTCCACCGTCCAAAGTAGTATTCAGCTGTGAAAGGAAAAAGAGCAACGTGGGTGAATCTTGAGGGCATTATGCTAAAATGAAGTCAGCCAGTCACGCAAGACAAATTCTGTATGATTTCACTTATACAAGGTTCCTAGAGTAGCCAGATTCATAGAGACGGACAGTACCATGATGTGTGCCGGAGGCTCGGGCAGGGGAGATGGGAGTTCAATGGGGTTTCAGTTTGGGAAGATGAATAAGTTTAAGGATATCTGTTTCACAACAGTGGGATCGTACTTAACATTCCTGAACTGTACACTTAAAAATGGCCAAGATGATAACTTTCATGTTATGTGGCTTTTTCTTTGGTGGAGGGATTCCCTGGTGGCTCAGACGGTAAAGAATCTGCTTGCACAATTAAAAAAAAAAAACATTTTTTACCCACTGAATTATATTAATGGTGGGAGTGTCAATCAGTAAACTCTCTAGGAAATCATCTAAAAGTGTCCTAAACGTCCTAAATGCACGCATCCCTGGATGCCCCAGTGTCTCACTTGAAAATCTCCAGAAACAAAGGAGGTGGCTGGTTGGTGTAAATGAGATCCACAGAGTCCCTCAGCCCTGCGCCCAGCACCCCACAGCACTCAGACGTAGCTGTGGTTACAACCATCACAACACTGTAACAGTGACCCCTGCAGTCAGGGGTCTCCAGGGCAATAGAACCAATAGGGTGAGTGTAATGTCTAGGAGAGAAACATTATATGTATGAGGTATATGAGCAGAGTCACTTCAGGGAAGTGGCTTTTTGCAGGAGTGCCACTGCAGAGGCTGGCACCTCTGAAACCTGCAGGGCAGGCAGGAAGCTCAGGCAGACTTTCTTCATCTCCCGGAAACCTCGGTTTTGCTCTTAAGACCTTCACCTGATTGGATGAGGCCCACCACACGATCCAGGGTCACCTCCTCCTTTACTTAAAGCCAGCTGACTGTTGATTCTGTCCACACCTCCCAGATATCTTTGGAGCAGCAGCTGGGTGAGTGTCTTATTGAATAACTGGGCATGACAATCTGGCCAAGTTCACATCAACCAGACCATTGCAGGGGCTCACACTGCCAGGCTGGGTCCCTCTTCCCTGCAGGGCTCTGGGGACCAGGCTGGGCAGTGAACAGATCTGTCAGTGTCTTCTGTGGTTCCACGGGCTCAGCCCATCCAGGCAGAATTATCTCAAGGGATTTGCCGTAACACTGAGGTTTTAGCCACTCATCCTCCATGTCTGAGTTTGTCAGTTTGACCAGAGAAGATCCAAGTCTTCACCATCTGCTGGCCTTTCTGCCTCCAGGCAAGTGGACACATGGACGGCCTGCCCATTACAGGTGGACCGTGCCCACGGATTGATGGTGGGCCAGGAAGCGAGGACAGCCAGAGCCGTGATTCCTGAGCACTTACGAGGCGCCAGGAAGCTTTAACCACAATACAAGTATTAACTCCTATCATCATACAGCTGGATACTGATTGTGCCTGCGTGCTCAGTAGCTGTCTCTCCAACTCTGTGCGACCCCATGGACTGTAGGCCATGCCCCCCACCCCGCTAGGCCTTTCTGTCCATCAGATTCTCCAGGCAAGAACACTGAAGTGGGATTTCCTCCTCCAATACTGGATTGCCATTTCCTCCTCCAGGGGATCTTCCCCACCCAGGGATCAAACCCGTATCTCCTGCGTCTCCTGCCTTGGCAGGTGGATTCTTTACCACTGCGCCACCTGGGAAGTGGATACTATGCTGCTGCTGCTGCTAAGTCGCTTCAGTCGTGTCCAACCCTGTGTGACCCCACAGATGGCAGCCCACCAGGCTCCCCTCGTCTCTGGGATTCTCCAGGCAAGAACACTGGAGTGGGTTGCCATTTCCTTCTCCAATGCATGAAAGTGAAAAGTGGAAGTGAAGTCACTCGGTTGTGTCCGACTCCTAGCGACCCCATGAACTGCAGCCTATCAGGCTCCTCCATCCATGGGATTTTCCAGGCAAGAGTACTGGGGTGGGGTGCCATTACCTTCTCCGTGGATACTATGCTGCTACTGCTAAGTCACTTCAGTCATGTCCGACTCTGTGTGACCCCATAGACGGCAGCCCACCAGGCTCCCCAATCCCTGGGACTCTCCAGGCAAGAATACTGGAGTGGGTTGCCATTTCCTTCTCCAGTGCATGAAAGTGAAAAGGGAAAGGGAAGTCACTTAGTCGTGTCTGACTCTTAGCAACCCCATGGACTGTGGTCCACCAGGCTCCTCCGTCCCTGGGATTCTCCAGGCAAGAATACTGGAGTGGGGTACCATTGCAATTACACTCATTTAAGGACGAGGAAACTGAGGCCCCCAAAGGCTAAGGCACCTCCTCAGGGTCACGTGGCTAATACATGGGGAATCAGGGTTTAAGCCCTGACCCTCTGGCTCCAGAATCCATCCTCCCGTGCCTATACTGTGTGCTGTCCTAGAATGTCACCGTCTGTCCCTTTGTCAGGCTGGGGAGGTGACAGCCGAGGGCAGCGCACACATCTGGGAGCCTCAGTCCCAACTCCAAGCTCCTCTTTGGACAAACCCAAACTTCCTTTCTCCCTTGAGGACGCATCCCCTTGTCCAGAGCAGGGCTTAATCCCCTCTGTCTCTTCTCTGGAATGTTTCGAGAATTTGTGTCTGTCAAATGCTTTGGAGAAACATGAAAAGAATTTTTTAAATGCCAAGTCTTTTTTTCTTTTTTAAATCAATTATAGATTTGCCTTTGGAGGTAACCCTATGACAACCTGAAATCCCAAACCCTCATCCTACCAGAGCGAACACAAATAATCGCTCCGCTGGGCTTTCAGTGATCGCTTAGGATTTCACGTTCACAGGCACTGAGCCGAGAAGTGGGGTCTGGAGAGGAAGTCTGGAGCCTCGAGCCCCGCACACTCCCTAAATGGAGCCGCATGGCATGGCTGCAAGTGGCGTGTGCACCATCAGAGCAGTTCTGGCAGGTCCTCTTGAGGGGCCTGGTAACGAGACGCTCCACAAACTGGAAGACATTAGCCCCAACCACAGACCATCCAGTCGGTCCATATTTAATGATGCTTCCCAAATGTGTGAAGCACTTGGTTTTAGAACAACTGGAAGACGAGAATCGCCTGGAACCGCAGATCTGAATTTCATCCTGGCCCTCACATCCCCCCAGGGAAGCCCTGCTTTCTCTGTCGGCGAAGAGTGGCGGGCACAGCACCACCCGGTGCCCCCACCTCCACCTTGGGGCTGGCATATCTCAAGGAGGGTGACATCTCTGTGCCCTGCACCCCAGCCCGGCGCGCTTGCACAAGGAGCCCACCATCCAGCCAGACCTGGAAACATGAGCGCCTCCACTGGATCCACCAGGCCTCGGAAACCACCACAAAATCACTGCCTTCCCTCTGCTTTGCTTTGCAGAGCTGCCCCCTTCTCACGGCAGCTCCAGGAGGCCCTTCTGACAAGAGAGCATTATGGCTGGGTTCTGGCCCCTCCCTGCCACAAAAGGGCCTTTCAGCTTTGTGATCTGGGAGGTGGGGACCGCACGCCTGCTCGTTAGCCAGCTCTGGGCACGACAGCCCCGGCTCACAGAGTGAGCGGTACCTGGAACCAAAAGCTCTCATCTGGATTCAAACACTTTATTTGATTTTCAACAGGGAGCTCTCCTGACGGCAGCAAACTTGTTTGTCCAGGGGAGAAGTGGTTGGCTGTTTACACCAGCAGATGACACAGGACGCTCGCAGTCCCATGTCGGAAAAGCGATTGCCTTCTGGAAGAAAGACTGCGTTCAAACGGATTTATGGCGCCGCCGGTTTCGGAAGGACACCAAAGGGATGGCCAGCCCTGGTCACGTGCGGGGAGCTTGGCAGCTTGGAAGAAGGACAGGAGGGAAGGAAACTTCATGCTCTGTCCTTCGGGCCCTGGGAGCCTTCAACCACCTGAACAAACAGCTAATTCACAAGGCCTCCATCCTTAGAAGGCGTCTGAAAGAGGGCGGGCGGGCGTGGACGACAGCCGGCTCGTGGAGAGCGGGGCAGTGTGCGCGTGCCTCCGCCGGGGATCTCAGATCTAATTGCTTTCAGCAGAGCCCGGCCCGCCGTGTAATTAAGCCAAGGGGGCTGCGGGCTCCCAGGGTCTAAGTGATTTCATGTGCTTTTGGTGATTGTGCTGAGCTCCTTGGATGAAAGTGCTGCTTTATTTTCACCTACAAGATGGTTCCCAGAGAGGACCTTCCTGGGGCTGGGGGCTGCTTTCCTGCGGCGGTGTGGGTAGGGAGAGCAGGAAGAGGAGCTTCAGGGGCCCCCGCCACGTCAGCTGGGGTGGCCCGCGGGCCCCAGGTCGACGTGGACGTCTGGGGCCAGCGTGTGCCTCCTTGCAGGACCCACTCGTCAAAGCCAAGGTTTTTATCACTGGAGCCTCGAGTGTCCCTGCTCTTTGATCCACCTCTATTTTTGTCATTAAAAGTGATCAAAATGACCCAAAATGTAAGTAAGGGAGGAGCTGGGCAGGATGGAGACTGCCGGAGTGTGGTGGAGCTTTATCCATTCAGCCCGTGAAAGCTGAAGAGAGGAGTGGACCAGGAGAGATTCTGAAATGGCAGGGGGCACCCCAACTGGGCATCTGGGGAGGAGGGAAGAGCGTGAATCGGATTCCATCCTTGCTTGAAAAGTATCCCCAACAGTGCAGAGGGTGTTAATTCTCAAAATAATTTTCAAAAATTTGTTCTGTTTCCCCTCATTATCTGATAATACCCTCTGGCCATGTGGCCTCAGAGAAATTAACTTCTCTGAGCCACTTAATTTTTTTAAGGTATAAAATAGGATGATAAAATACCTACCTGCTGTTGGGGAGTTATTGCAAGGATGGAAGGAGATATGTGTGTTAAGATATACACCTGTTGACCTGAAAAAAGGTGCATATTGTATTGTTAAACGAGAAAGGAAAACCTACTGTTAGAAGACAAGAGCAATGGCAAATCCTAGGCTCCGTGTACAACGCTCACAGCACGATGCGGCTGGCACTATTATTAACCCCACTTGGTAGATGAAGGAACAGAGTTACAGAGACACAAGTAATCTGCCCCCAAACACACACAGCTTTAAGTGGCCTAGCCAGGATCTGTGCCCTAAGCCACGGTAGTGCCCCCCATCACCGCCCCCTATTCTGTAAACACAAACCTCAATAAAATCCCGTTTGTTTATGGCAACGTGGAGCAAAGTGTGAGAGGGCACGCCCAGACACACAATCCCCGAAGGTCACCTTGGAGCAAGAGTGGCAGTGAGAGCAGAGATGGGGAGGGGAGAATATTCGCTGTAGGTCTGGGACATCTTCCGTCACTTGTCATTTCAAAGATGAATTTAATAAAGAACTTTTTGAAAAGAAAGAAGATGGCTTGGACTCCAGAAGCTTTGTCCGACTTCTCAATTCCCCGAGTCCATTTGTTTGGCATCTTCACGAGACTGGCGCAGACAGCAGGGGGGCTGTTTTGTGATCAGAGTTGGTTGTCAGAACAACGGTGTGGGCTTAGGGTGCGTGTTCCTGAGTTCCTGCGTGTTCCTCTGGCCTGAGTTTCTTTGCTTCTGGCTCAGCAGGCCTGGGTGTTCGGCGGGGAACGGGCATGTGGTCCTAGCAGTGCTGAAGCTCCAGTGGGGACAGAATGACACTGATGAGTGCCAAGGCTCCCGGGATTTTGTGACCTCCCAGTGACCCACTCCCCACCCCGACAAAGGGCGGGCTCTTCTCTAGCTGAAGCCCCTCATGCTCACCTTTACATGAGGTCTTGGATCTTTGTTGGGACAGGCTAACTCCCGTCTGGAGGCTGACTGCTGGCCAGCTTGCCATTTCTTGCTCACTTGTCATCCAGACCCAGGATCTCTGCTCAGCGGCAGGCTGGAGCAAGTGGATTTCTTTCTTGCTCCGCTGACATTCTTCCAGGATTAGTGGATATATTACTTTGGCCCAAAATATGGTAACGCCTAACGATGTTAGTCGAATGGATTACTGTCTGCTCCCCCTCACATTTCCTGACATAGGAGTCAGGGCAGAAATGCAGTTATTGTGACTTGGGGTTTCTTTGTCATAATCATTTTATATATATATATACACACACACACACACACACACACATATATACATACATATATTAGAAAATACAGAGGGAGTCTAACCTGCATGAAGTGAGCAACTCTCTTGAGTTTCATGAGCTGGGGTTCAGAATTCTTAGTCTCCTGCCGTCTCAGTTTGGACCTCCAAGAAGCAAAGCCTGAGCCAAGACCTAGGTGGGATGGTTTACTTGGGTGAGGGGAACTCATGCAGGACACATGAGGGAGTCTGCACACTGGGAGGGGAAGGAGCAAAGGATGCCGTAATGCATTACGAGCGAGTGAGGTTCCCCTGGAGGCCCCCTGAGGACGTTGGCGGACTGTCCCAGACCCCGGGACGCGGAGGGCTGGGGTGCTTGCCCAGAGCCTGCTGGCTGAGGATGCCCTGGACAGCAGCTCCCTTCACTTGCAGCTGCCCCTATACACGTCTGGCCAGTTCCCTTGGGGACAGAGGAAACCCACCCCCTCCAGTGGGTCGGATGAGACAGGTGTTGAGGTGGACATCATTAGTAAGCTGGGCGGTGTGCGCCTGCCGCTTCAGGCGCCAGCAGGTGGGCAGGGGGATCGGCACCAAGGCACCAACCCCCCTGCCCCCCATATATTCGTACATGAAAGGGCTTAGGTCCTGGCAAGCCTTCTCTCACTCCTGTTGCCTTAATCGTCAAGAAGTACGTCTCAGGGAGTAAAAGGATTGCTAAGCGTCTAAGGAGTACTGTCATTAAAATTAATCAGAATGTTCCCATAATTAGGATTGGCTTAAGATAAGAGATGCACAATGACAATTGCCAAGTTCACTGCTTCTCAAATTTTAACCTGCACGTAGATCAGCCAGGAATCATGTTTACAATGCAGATTCTAATCCAGTAGATCTGGGATGGGGTTGAGCTTCTATATTTCTAACAGAAATGCTGGCTGCTGCTCTGTGAATCACAGTTTGAGTAGCAAGGGTTTCAAAGTTGGAAGTTTCTCTTTAATGAAGATACTGGCAGATAGCCTGGGCTAGTATGCATTTTTCTATGTAGTCCTCAGGGACCAGGCCCCTCCCTTCTTGTTACTGTAATGTGAGCAACCTCCATTCCCCAGGTCCAGTGGATGGCCCAAGATGGCTGCCTCAATTCCAGCCATTTCACTTACATTCCAGTTAGCAGGAGAGAAAGGGAGGAAGAGGGGTCAAGTTGTTGTGGTTTTACAAATCTCAGCATTTTGTAGATCCACATGCATTTGTAAGAAATAATGCAGAGAGAGTTCGTGTACCCTGCACCTAGTTTCTCCCAATGACAACACCTTGAAAAGCAATATTACAGTATCACTCTCAGGATATTGACATTAACATAATCCTCTGTCTAATTTAGATTTCTGCAGCTTTGCTTGTACTCGTGTGTGTATGTAGTTCTGTGCCATTTTATCACCTGTCTGCGCTTGTGTACAGGAGAAGGCGATGGCGCCCCACTCCAGTGCTCTTGCCTGGAAAATCCCATGGATGGAGGAGCCTGGTGGGCTGCAATCCATGGGGTCGCGAAGAGTCAGGCATGACTGAGCGACTTCAGTTTCCCTTTTCACTTTCATGCATTGGAGAAGGCAACGGCACCCCACTCCAGTGTTCTTGCCTGGAGAATCCCAGGGACGGGGGAGCCTGGTGGGCTGCCGTCTCTGGGGTCGCGCAGAGTCGGACACGACTGAAGCGACTCAGCAGCAGCCGCAGCAGCAGCATGTGCATCCACCACAGTCAAGATACACAACAGTCCCAAAAGGGTCTTGGGCTGCCCTTTATGGCCACACCCCCCTCCCTCCCACCTGTATCTCTGGTCCTTCACTCCTGGCCACCAGGGGCAGAGAGTTTGGGCCAAGGTTTTGTTTTGTGTGGATGCACCATGTCATATGGAATCTCAGTTCCCCAACCAGGGATGGAACCTGTGCCCCCTGAACTGGAAATGTGGTGTCTTAACCACCAGACCACAGGGAAGTACCATTGGCCGAGATTCTTGATTCCTATCGTTACAGTAGTATTTCCTGTCCTTAAATTCCATGTGATGGAATCATAGAGCAAGTACTCTGTATCCAGCTGCTTTTTGTCGGCATGCTTTTGAGCTTCATCCCTCATATTTTCCACATCAGGAGGTGAGTGTGTATTTTTAATTGCCCCTCATTCCATTACTTAAGTAAACTAATGTGTTTGCCCAGTCACCTGTTGAGTCATTTGNCCGCAGCAGCAGCATGTGCATCCACCACAGTCAAGATACACAACAGTCCCAAAAGGGTCTTGGGCTGCCCTTTATGGCCACACCCCCCTCCCTCCCACCTGTATCTCTGGTCCTTCACTCCTGGCCACCAGGGGCAGAGAGTTTGGGCCAAGGTTTTGTTTTGTGTGGATGCACCATGTCATATGGAATCTCAGTTCCCCAACCAGGGATGGAACCTGTGCCCCCTGAACTGGAAATGTGGTGTCTTAACCACCAGACCACAGGGAAGTACCATTGGCCGAGATTCTTGATTCCTATCGTTACAGTAGTATTTCCTGTCCTTAAATTCCATGTGATGGAATCATAGAGCAAGTACTCTGTATCCAGCTGCTTTTTGTCGGCATGCTTTTGAGCTTCATCCCTCATATTTTCCACATCAGGAGGTGAGTGTGTATTTTTAATTGCCCCTCATTCCATTACTTAAGTAAACTAATGTGTTTGCCCAGTCACCTGTTGAGTCATTTGGCTTGTTTCCACTTTTTGGCTATTATGAATAACGCTGCTATGAAAATTTGCGTTCCTGCCCTTTTCAGGAACACCTGTTTTCAGTTATGTTGGATAAAGCTCGGGAGTGGAATTGCTGGGTTGAAAGGTAGACATGTTCTACGCAATAATACACCACCAAGCTGGTTTCCAAAGTGATGTGTTTGGCGTTGTCAGTGGCCTTAGTTTCAGTTATTCTGGCATGTGCGTGCTGTCTCTGTGTGGTATTGATTTGCATTTCTGATGGCTAATTATGTTGAGCATCTTTTCATGTGATAAACGGCTTTTTGTATAACTTCTTTCTTCCTTTATTTATTTTCTCGGCCACACCATGCAGCATGTGGGATCTTAGTTCCTTGACAGGAATGGAACACACGCCCCTGCAATGGAAGCTCAGAGTCTTAATCACCGGACCGCCAGGGATGTCCCTGGATATCTTCTTTTATGAAGCATGTGTTCAAATAGTTTGCACTTCTTAAGCATTGAATTCCCTTTTTTATTACTGAGTTGTAGGAGTTCCTGTATTTTGGATATGATCCTGCGTTAGACATGTGTTTTGCAAGCATTTTCTCACAGTCTATAACTTCCCTTTTCATTTTCTTAATGGTGTCTCTTTTTTAAAAAAAGAATTAATCAGTTATTTATTTATTTTCGGCTGTGCTCCTTCTTGGTTGCTGAGCGGGCCCTTTTCTGGCTGCAGCGAGTGGGGAACACTCTTCGTTGCGGAGCGTGGGCTCCTCACGGCAGTGGCTTCTTGTGTTGCAGGGCACAGGCTCTAGGGCGAGTGGGCTTCAGTGGCAGGGGCATGTGGGCTCAGGAGTTGTGGAGTATGGGCTCTGTTGTTCCGAAGCATGTGGGATCTTCCCAGACTAGGGATCGAACCCGTGTTTCTGGCATTGGCAAGCAGATTCTTCACCAATGAGCCACCAGGGACACCCCAGTGGTGTCTGTTAAAGAACAGAGGTTTTAAATTCTGGTGAAGTGTAATTTAGCAGTTTTTAACTTAGTTGCTAGCACTTTTTGTGTTGTCGCTAATGAATTGTATTTTGTCTATGTGTCTTGGCTCCTTAGGTATACAGTCCACCTCAGATTTTTGTGTATGGTATCAGAGAAGTATCAAGGTTCATTTTTTTCTCCCTAAGGATATTCAATTGTCCCAGCAGCATTTGTTATAAAGGTCCTTTCCCACTCTGAATTTATAATAACTATTGATACTTACAATTTGTGTTTTCTCTATTTTTTTTGCTTAATCACTTGACTAAGAGGCTTATCAATTGTATTAATCTTTTTTTAAAAAAAAAGCTTTTGGCTTGTAATTTTTTCCTGTTACTTGTTTTTTATTTCCTTGGTTTCTGCTCTTTACTATTTCAGTCTGCTTACTTTTCCTGACATACTTATTCTTCTTTCTCTGGCTTTCGGCCATGGAGGTTTAGACCACCGACTTCAGACTCTTCTTCTTTACAACAAATACACGCATCGGACCTGTATGTTTCTCCGTGAGGATCACTTTAGCCGAGTGCTGGAGATCACCACGTTTTGCTTTCATCAACATTCATTACAGAATATTTCATAATCCCCCCTGTGATTTGTTCTACAGTCCATGGGTTCTTTAGAAGTATGTTCCTTAATTTCCAAGTATTTGGGGATTTTTTCCCCCCAAGCATCTTATTGCTGTTTATTTCTCATTTAACTCCGCTGTGGTCAGAGATCACCCTCTGTGTGTTAGTCCCCTGTGACAGATGCAGCTTGCGTCGTGGTCCAGCCCGGGGTCTATCTTGGGGACTGTTTTGTGTGTTCTCTAAAAGCGTCCGCTTTCCATAGCGGTGGTTCAGATCGCTTCCATTTTTACTGATTTCTTTTGTCTGCTCATTCTATCAGTTATTGAGAATGGGATTTTAACATCTCCAGTTACAACTGTAGATTTTTAAATTTTGCCTTTTTTATTTACTGTGTGATTTGGCTTTGTGACATTTTGAAGCTTTTGTAATTAAATGCATACACATTCACCTATGCACATAGACATATATATATTTACTAATCACCGTATATACAATACACGGTACATACATATGTATATATAGCATATATACTTATACACCATCTATAAATATATGCAGCATAAATATGTATATGTAAACATTGACACAATATAAACTTATTTACACAATTGTGTATGTGTGTGTATATATGGCTTTTTCTCATCTCTGTGGCCCATCTGTCCAGTTTTTAGCTCCTCATCCCCCTGGAGGGGCTCCCTGCATAGACAACCACTTTTATTCTTCCAGAGTTTCTTTATGCACATGAGGAAATGCACATGTATGTGATATTTTTCTCCCTACACGAAAGCTAGCCAAGTACACGCACTCTTTCGAGATTTGACATTGGCATGATGATAAAGAAGAGGTGGCAAGAATATACAGAAGAACTGTACAAAAAAGATCTTCACCACCCAGATAATCACGATNCATTGGAAAAAACCCTGATGCTGGGAAAGATTGAGGGCAGGAGGAGAAGGGGACGACAGAGGATGAGATGGTTGGATGGCATCACTGACTCAATGGACATGGGTTTGGGTGGACTCCGGGAGCTGGTGATGGACAGGGAGGCCTCATGTGCTGTGGTTCATGGGGTCACAAAGAGTCGGACACGACTGAGCGACTGAACAGATACTGACGATCATCTTGGCACCATTTCCATGTCGGCCTGTGACAGCTCCCTTGTGACGGCTGCGTAGTACTCCGGCTCTGCTCGTGTCTCCAGCCACACTGGTTGTCTGGTTACAACCACTGCTGGTCACAGTGCTGCCTCTCTGTCCTGCTTCCGATTCCTCACTGCCCTTGCCTGCTGTCTACCCCCCAGCCCAGAAACTGGGCCGCCAAACAAAGCTCCCTGTCTGCTCCAAAAGGTGGGGCAGGGGACCGTAAACACTGTGCCTTTAAATCTTCCCCCTCTCACAGACATCAGTCTCACCCTCCTGGAGGCTCTGTCTTCACCCCCAAGCCTAAAGCTGCCCTGCCCCTCATAGCAGCCAATGAACAGTGTTTGTGTAAGAAGTCCTTTTGTACAAATACCCTGAAAACAGCAGTAGCATTTTGCAGCTACTGTTTCTGTCATAGGCACTGTAGTCTAGCGATCACAAGCCCGGCCCCAGCTCTGCTGAGAGTTTGCTATGTGCCTTTGGGATGCACTTGGCTGTGGGCACTAGAATGGTTTATTTGTTGTTTAGTCGCTAAGTCACATCCGACTCTTCTTTGACCTTATGGACTGTAGCCTGCCAGGCTCCTCTGTCAGTGGGATTTCCCAGGCAAGAGTACTGGAGTACTGGAGAGCGTTGCCATTTCCTCCTCCAGGGAATCTTCCCGATGCAGGGATCAAACCTGCATCTCCTGTATTGGCAGGCAGATTCTTTACCACCGAGTCACCAGGGAAGCCAGCAAGCATGCTGAGGGGGGTGCTTATCCTCTTAAGAGCACAGCAGATTTAATCTCTTTTACCTGACTGGTCGTGCTACTTTCTCCATGGATCCTTCTGAGGCACAGAGAGGTTAAGTATTTCGCCCAAAGTCACACAGCTCAGTAGAACTGGGATTTAATCCAGCAACCTGGCTTGGCGTTATTAGGACAGTCAAACCCATCAGGGAACAGAGAACATTTAGACAGGGACCTGGTGCAGAGTATGCGCTCAGGAAGTGTCAGTTAGCTCCTGTCATCATCACCTGCCCGAGGACTTGGAAGGCAGCTAGTCTTGCCTAGGCGAGGAGGCTCACTTGGAAAAGCCAAAGACTCCCAATCACCCCGTACAACTTTTAAGCGCACTGAGTCCACGGAGTAGAGGGCGGAAGAGCAGCTGCCACTGAGATCAGGTGGGGAGCGCCTGTGAGTGGGTGAGCCTAGGTCACCCGGTATTAAAAGCCAAGCTGGAGCCTCCCTTCCCATCCATCGTGCTAGCGCGGGACTCTGTCAACATGAAATGTGCAAATGATTTAGAGCCCCTTTGCTCCTCTCTGCAGCAAACAGAGAAGCAAAGAAGTTAGCAAGCTTGTTTTGGCAGAGGAAAAAACATAAAACGCCCAAACCACAGAATTCTCAAAAATATTGCTAAGCACTAATTTCACTAACATGTTAGACAGCCTTTCGGATCTAGGCAATCTTGTTCCTCGGCTGGAAACAGTTCCCGTAAGTCATGTGATCCAAAACCCACCCTGAGCATGTGGAGCTGATGAGAAAGTCAGCCCCTGCCTTCTTCCCTGGCCTCCCAGCACAACCGAGCCAGGCGTTCCCAAGGAGTCAGCCCAGGACCCTCCTGAAGGATGCTGCTGGTTTGCAGAAGCCCCTGCCTGCCTGCCCACCAGGCCCTCCTGAACTCAGTCAAGCTGCAGAAGTTTATGTGCCCTCGAAATACTGTCAGACCAAACCCACCCCCTGGGTCAAAGTCACAGACCCAGAAAGACGACTTAAGGGTGCATACGGAGCTTCTTGTTGGCACATACCCCATCTTTCAAGGTCAGCGTCTATATCGAAAACGGGCTGAATAACTAGGCAAATAGAACAGCATCCTTGTTAAGAAGGTAATGAGTCACAAATGCTATTTCGATGGTTTTCTTTGAAAGAAATACACATAACCAAACCAATTTTAATTAAAGATCTTGTCTTTGTAATCAGGCAGCCACAAATGAAGGCAAAACCGCTTTCATGTGGAATAATAAACACAGAGCTGAACTAGTTTTCCCATAAAAGGGCAGGGTGGGTTTTTTTTTTTTTTTTCAAATAAGAAAATAGTTTGTTCCTAGCAATACGGGGGATACAAGAAAAAAAAAAAACTGCCTTTTGCAAAGTACAAAATTTTGAATCGCCCTCACACCACCACCCACCCTCCCCCAGAAGCCGTTTGTTGATGTTAAACCAATTGGAATGTTTGCCAAATTCACATCCCAGTGAGGATTATCCACCCTTTGAGATTAGACATGCGATCCTGATTTCTAAGAGAAAAACGCGGTCGAAAACCAAATAAACATACCTAAAAGTACATCTAAGGCGCAAATGGTGGAGACCTGATTGTAACACACCACAGTGTGTATTTCGGCAGAAGAAAGAACCTGGACATCAAAAATGATGTTTTGATTTTTAGTTTTAAATGACAACAGAATTGAAATACCTCCCCTAAATACATCCTCCGAAACCAGCAAGGAGATAATCATCTTCACTGAAATATGCATGTAATTCAATGATCCACGGAGAAGGCATCAGGTGGCCTGAGCCTGGCTACTCACTCCTGTTTCTTGAGTCACATCTTTACCATGGAGTTCCCGGGGGGGACGCCTGTGGACCATCCTGCACACCACACCCATCGTCGGGCTGAGCCTGCTATCGGACGTGGCTGGACACCCTCTGACCAAGGATGGCTGCGAAGGCAGTGGTCACCTTGAGGCCTCTTGGCATCCCCAGTGCTGGGAGCAGGAGGCACTGGGCCCATGTCTGCTGAACTGGACGACCCTCAGGGCAGCAGGATGGGGTGACCACGTTGATCCTGGGGGGCTTCCTTAAGCATCTTGGGCCGAGTGACTGTGTTGGTCTTACAAGTGTGGAACTTGTCTGGCGATAACCAGCACATGTGATGGGGAAACAGCGAGGCTTGAAATGCAGGCTAGCTTCTGTTCTGAGTGTCCTGCAAGGAGACAGGGGCACTCTCTGCTGATGCCACCAGGCAGGCTGGTACCCGCATGCTGGGCAGCATCTCATAGCCATTCTGAATGGCACATTTCTGTTACCTGCTCACTCGGGACCACATTCCACGTAGCAGCTGGCCTATCCCTGTGTTTGGTCAAATCCTGGTTCTGAGAATAGCAAATTGGCTCTTATTATTACTGGGTCTGGGAAGCCCTGATAAAAGGCAGAAGACATGGCCCTTTCCGCTTGCCCCCATGTGAGGCTGGTGGCCCAGCAGCACCCCAGGTGCTAAGGACACACTGGCCATCCTCATCCTCCTCCTCGAAGTCTCAGAGCCACATGGAATTCCAGCCCAGTGGGGATGAGTGTGGGAGTCAGTCAGTGAGGGGCTGCACCCGCCTCTGGTGTACTAGCTATGGGACAGCTTCTCATCTGCAAATGAAGACGACAGCCACCCTCAGCGCCCAGCAGAGGCAGCAGCCTGGCCCAGGTTTTTGTATAACTCACACTCCAGAGGCTTAGGATGAGAGCTGAGTGGGCCTGCTTGCACACACAGACCACGACCACCGTCCTGCAAGACAGGGGCATGCTCTGCTTCACAAGTCAGCACTGTGTCTCCTCCCCCAAGGTTCCTTCCTGCGCCCACATTCCAGGCTATTCTGGGCTCTCTTCTCAGAATGCCTAGGAGTGTCCTGGGACAGAGCTGGGCACACTGACCACAGTGACAAGGACAGCAGGGATGGAGTCCACCCCTCAAATGGCCTTTCTGGTGTGTGGTCTGGGACAGTTTCCCTGAGCCTGGAAATGGAGTGGCTTTGTTCCGGCTCCTCCCCTCCCCTCCCCCATCCCACTGGGGACTTGCTGGCATTGAAGAGAGAAGAGGACAGTGACTGAACCTAACTAGGGGGGGGGGCACTGGCCATTTGGCCAAGGGACACGTGGACCACAAACAGCAGGTCATCAAGTCCTGCGGCAAGAAGCCACCTGAGAAGCCACTCCTGGATGATCAGCCATTGTGCACGTCTACACGAGCCTCCCATCAGATGTTTGCTGCTGCTGCTGCTGCTAGTTGCTTCAGTCATGTCCGACTCTGTGCGACCCCATAGATGGCAGCCCACCAGGCTCCCCAATCCCTGGGATTCTCCAGGCAAGAACACTGGAGTGCATTGCCATTTCCTTCTCCAATGCATGAAAGTGAAAAGTGAAAGTGAAGTCGCTCAGTTGTGTCCAACTGTTAGCAACCCCATGGACTGCAGCCTACCAGGCTCCTCCATCCATGGGATTTTCCAGGCAAGAGTACTGGAGTGGGGTGCCATTGCCTTCTCCGCATCAGATGTTTACTAGTCTTTAAATCAGCTGACAATGTTTCAGCCTCGGTGGCAAATGACCTGCACTTGTTGTAAGTAGTGAGTGTCTCCCTTTGAATCAAGGACGACTTCTTTCAAGGCCGCATCTGCGTTTCATTGTGTAGGTTTTAATTATCTTCAGGGTAGGGGGTCCCCACCTCCCTGAAGGACCCAGTGCCTCCCCAGACACACTAAGCTCCCTCTGGTCTTCCTTCTTCCTGAAATGCCCCACTGAACCCCACAAACCTGCCTCTCCCAGTCAACACACCCTGCAGGCTGCAGCGATGCACAGCCGCCCCTCATCCCCGAGACTGGGCCGCGTGTCCTCTGTGTAGCCGAGGCTGTATGCTCCCGTTATAGTGTCGTCACTTGTGTAGGTTTTAATTAGCTTCAGCTGGAAACAATAGAAACCCAAAGTAACAGTTGCTTAAAGAAGGCAGTTTTGCTTTTTTTTTTTCACACCAACGTTTGGAGTGAGGCAGGTCAGCGCTGGTCTGTTCCTTCATAATGACCTCAGGATGAGGTTGATTAACCTATCACATAGGTCTTCTTTGTCCAGAGCCACCTTGCTCAGGGTGGCCACTTCAGTGCCAGCCCTCACATCTCCATCCCAGTCAGCAGGAAAGAAGATCTCTGAGAGGAAAGGGCAGAAAGCTAGGATCAATTGTGTTGTTGTTTAAAGGAAGGGCCCTCACACTCTGCTTCATCTGATTGGCCAAAGTGTAATCACATGGCCATATCTAGCTGCAAGGGAGGCTAGGAGATGTAGCTTTCATTGTGGGTGAACACGTGCCGCTGAACTCAGTGTTCTATTACTTTGGGGAGGAGATGGGGTGACAAACATGGGAGGAGAGCTGCTGCCTTGTCCACACCATCTCTTTATTCCTAGTGCTCAGCTTAGACACAGACTGCTGGATATTCTGAGTGAATAAGTGATGCTTGAATGACTGCATGAGAGAATCCATGGTGGGCAGCAGGACCTGGCCATGGGCTCCACTCTGCAAGGGGGGGCCCTCATGGGATGGCAGGCCCAGAGCACCCTCAGCTCAGCTGCCCAGGAGCATTGTGATAAAGAGGGTCAGGACGCTTTGATTTCCAGATGCCCCAGGGCCAGGGGCTATAAGCCGGCCTGCAGGGGAGGGGCCGTCTCAGCGCCCGATGGGGGCACTCAGTGAGGTTCTCCTTGCCTCTACTTCTCTCCCATCTCAGTGCCACTATCCTCTCTGAATTCTGGGGTCTGAGCCTCGTACAGAGCTTCATCAGGTAAACCCGCCCCTCTGTCTGCATTTAATTTACCCTGTGTCGCTAGGGCCCGGCTCGCAGACAGCCGTGCAGAGGGATCATCTTTTACAATCCAATTAGCAACAGACCCCCCAGACACTGGGGAGACCTGAGGCGGTCCCCTTCCCAAAGCGAGGCTTGCTGCCCTGCCATGGAGCTGGGCTGCCTGGTGTCTACAGGGACAGGCAGAAAGGAGGGGGTGGTGAGCTGATACTCTGGCAGGGGGAAGGGGAGGACTCTCCTGAACTTGGCCCGACCAAGAGCCAGAGGCAGGAAAGGCCGAGCCACCCACGCGCTTCCCCATATGGCCTCCCAGCTGCGACTCCTTCAGCTCCACTTGGGGCCAAGCTTGTGGACGACTCACCTTCCTTTCTCTCCTGGCAAGAAAATGACGAGGAGCCTTTTTTTCTGTGTCCCCCGTCCTCACCTGGGGTGGAGCAGAGAGGAATCTCCTGAAAGCCAGCAGGTGTCTGCAGCCGCCACATCCAGCCTGCTCCTCCTGGAAGGAGAAACTGAGGCTCAGTGGGGACCCAGGAAGTGCGGGCTGGGTGGAGACCATCCCCGCCCACCATCCAGTCACTAGCAGCCTGCTAGGTCCCCCAGGAGGGCCAGTTTTGCCCCATTTGCCACCTTGCCTCAATTATGCCTCCACCAAGAATAGCACGCAGTACCGGATGTCAGGAATTTACCCTGATTTCCCGCTGGGAGGCTCAAAGAACCTTGTTTCGTAATTTCCTCCATCCAGTTGACATCATTGGAGGCCTCCTTCTGGGATCATGCATTCCTTCTCTGGATGAGGAAACCGAGGGATGGGCCAGCTGATGAGGGAGAGAGGGGGAACCCCCGGAAAAATGCTGCCGGTTGTCCCTTGGACAGGCACCGAGGCTGGTCCCCAGGGGCTGCCTGTGGCATCATTCTCGTGTGCCTTTTGCACCCCCAGAGCCCTCTCTCAGCTGACAGCATCCGTCAAAGTCACTGAAAGGCATCACTAAGAACAGAGCCCCCTTTGAGTCCCAAAGGACCGAATGACCCCCAAACCAAGAGTGAGCTGGGCTGAGGAGGTGAACAAGCCTGGGTCCCAGCTGGGGAGGGTCGCTGGGTAACCGTAGATGCCCTGAGTGGCGGAGGACTCCTGCTTAAAACAAGGCTGGGATTACGTGCCCTTCACCTTCCCACCCTGGAGTCCATTCTGTATTTCTTAGTTCCACGTCAGATGCTCCAGATCTACGAGTCCAGTTTAGCCTCCTCCCCACGCTGATACATGGTTCTGAGCTCCCCACCCTGCGTGCCTTCCTAGGGGCTGGGGTGTGCCCGCAAGTCTCCTGATTTGGGAGATAGGCTCACAAACTTGGCCCCTTGCTAATTATCCCTCCCATTTGTCCGGCCCGATAACTGTTGCATTTGGAAACAAATGACACCCTTTTCCTACATCTGCTCCAAATTTGTCTCTCAGAAATTAGAGAATTTAGTTATGCGGTATTACATGGCAGTCCGGCCAGGCCTTGGAGTGTGGAACTGATTGGATATTCCACCCAAAATAAGTGGAGTTTCGAGCTCTTTCCAGGAAATTGAGTGGAACACGCAAACTGACATCCAATATTAAATATTATATTTGTATGGTTGTTCTGTAGAGTTCCCTGGCATCCAACATCTGGGAGTGAGATTTATAAATGCAGAAACTGAATACCTGGTTAGAACAGTGCTCATCAGAGCTGAGAAATTAAAATATTACTGTGTGCACTCCAAGACAGGCTGCTTATAAAGGTAGAGCTATTAAAATATGATTAGCTGACCCGTATTTTGTCTCAAAAATGTCATACACCATTAAAGTTGAGAAGACTTTGATGCATATAGCCCTGGCACAGGCTTTGCCCCGTCAGCATCAATGTGCTCGGGAATGTTCACTGCAAACATACAGGCCCGCCAAGGGGGGGGCAGCCAGCAGGGCAGCAGGACGCCCAGCACCTGGGGACTCAGGCGCCAGGAGTCAGGAACATCTCAGGCCGGGAGCCACGTTCCCCAGAGTGCCTGGGGCAGCCGCAGGAGTGGGTACAAATTTAAGGGAGTGCCCAAAATCTTGGTAATCAAGATAAGTTCATATTTTAGTATAACATTAAAAACCAGAATAAGACAGACAAGAAAGAAAAAGAAAACCACCCTGGCCAACTCCTGCCTGCTGTCTGGCCTGTTTTTATAAATAAAGTTTTATTAGAACTGGGGCCAAGATGAGGGTGTAGCAAGTGAGAAAGTGTTGTGCCAGTTCAGGACCAGAACCCGTCCTTACTTGAAATTTGATATTTTGTCCATCGGGTTTTTTTTTTTTTTTTAATTCATGTCTTTTGTCATCCATTTAAATTTGGGGCTCAAGGTAAATACCTTACTCCGCGCCCCACTGCCACAGCCCAGCCCTGGATGGGAGCGTAGTTTCAGGTAGTGACCCTCTCAACCTCAAGCCATCTTCTGGTTCTCAGTGGTTCTCCAACTAGAGCCTGCCTCAGGGTGGGCTGGGGAGCTTCTGGAAACATTGCTGCCTCCCACCCCAGTGTCTGATTTGGTAGGTCTGGGGCGGGGGCCAGAGGCCATTTCCCTGGAGCTGGTGCTGCTGTAGGGGACTTCACATCTAAGGATGTGGGGAGAGGCTCTGGGGGAGGGAAGCCGAGGGTGAGAACAGGGAAGCTGGAAGCAGACTGTGTCCTAGGGACCCTTGCAGTGCTGGAAGGAGCACCGGCTCCAGCTGCGTTTCCCCAACACTGCTTCTGAGTCCCCATAGGAAGCTTCTGTGAAAGACAGATTCCCAAGACCCACCCCAGACCTTCTGAATTGGATCTGGCCAGGGCATAGGAAGGTTTATCTTTGACCCCCTCCCAGGTGGCTCTGATGCCCCCAAGTTAGAACCAGCCATGATACCTACTCCCTACCTCCCCATTATGAATTCTTGGCAGGGGGTTATTTTAAAATACTTCCTGCACCCAACCCACACCATCTGAATCCAGATTTCTGGGCACCACCTTAGGCATTGCCAGCTTGTGGGACTCTCTGGATGCTTCTAATGCGCTCCATCAGCCAGGCCTGACAAAGCTTGAGTTCGAGGGCTTTTCCGGAGCAGACCCCCCCCCATCATTGCCACTGAGAGGAAAGAGGTGCCTGTGCCTTCCACCTCAGGGAAGGACGGGTGGCCACAGCTGATGGGCCACATCTGGTCAGACAGCTGTCAAAGAGCGGGTTGACGCAGAGTCATCGAAGAAAATTGCATCTGAGGACGTTGGGCAAGTCACCGTGATTCTGTAGGCTGGTTTTCCTTTCAAACCACTGAGGCCTGGCGTGGGCCCAGATATAATAGAATTGACCATACTGCCCACTTAGGATGCAGACCTCGCAGCCTCGTACACGGCCTGAGAGATCTTTAAGCTGAAGCACCAGCCCCATCTGCACCCCGTCATTTGTTTGGCTTGGCAGAGGCGAGAGTTCGTGCCTGGCATTGTTACTATTACGATGGGATTTTCATGGTGATTCACCTCCCACAGCTCAGCCTTCCCCTCACGGCCTGTGAAGGAAACCTCGCTGACGTCGGTGTTGCCACTAAGATTCGTCAGGGTGGTTGGAGCCCCTGGGCTTGAGTGGGGTCGCGGTCGCTGGGCTCTGGCTGCTTGGAGAGCTGACCTGTCTATGTCCTCAGGGGTCTTGGCCCTCTGTGCGTGGCGCACATGGTGGCTGCTGGCTTCACTCGGCCAGTCTGCCCAGTGCTGGGCTGGAATTCATGCAGAGGCTGCTTCTGGCTGAAGCGGCCAGCTCCATGGCTCAGCCTTCTCTCAGCCACCAGCCCAAGGAGGAAGAGAAGTTGAGTTAACCACAAATGTTGGGCAAAGTTGAACGTGTTAGGTGTGGGGCAAGACTAAGTGTGTGTGTGTGTGTGCGTGCGCACGCGTGTGTTATTCTCAGTTGTGTCTGACTGTGTGACCCCATGGACTGTAACCCGCCAGGCTTCTCTGTCCATGGGATTCTCTAGGCAAGAATACTGAAGTAGGTTGCCATTTCCTCCTCCAGGAGACCTTCCCGACCCAGGAATCGAACCCAGGACTCCTGCACTGCAGGCAGATTCTTTTACCATTTGAGCCACCAGGGAAGTCCATGGGGCAAGATTGCCTGGGTTCACATCCAAGCTCTGACACAGACCTGCTGGGTGTCCTTGGACATCACCTAAAAATTCTCCTTGGGCCTCAGTTTTCCCATCTGTTAAATTAGTATTTAACTCCAGAACACCACATGTGCTCATTCTGTCATGCTGGACTCTTTGCAGCCCCAGGGACTGTAGCCCACCAGGCTCCTCTGTCCTTGGGGTTTCCCAGGCAAGAATGCTGGAGAGGGTTGCCGTTTCCTCTCGCAGGGGATCTTCCCGACCCAGGGATCGAACGTGCGTCTCCTGCCTTTCCTGTACTGGCAGGCAGACTCTTTACCACTGCACCACCAGGCAAACCCAGAGCACCACCTAGGGCTGTCTAAGTATAAAATGGAATCAGCCATGTAGAGCAGTCTTGGAACTGTACAGACCATGAGATTAACTTATCAGATGTCCGTCTGTCTAGCCATATCTCTATACATCGTTTTTTTTAAAATTTATACGTATCAGACCTCCCCTCTGGGGTCCAATTATTTAAGCTGAATGCCTGTGTTTAAGGTTTTCACAATGCACATTTGCAGTCCCTGCTGAAAGGCAGCTATCCCCCTGAGGGATAGAGTCAGAATCTGGAAATTTCTAGGCAGACGTAAAGGAGAAAGGACTCCAGGGTGTTCCAGGAAGATGGAGCTTCAGGAGCAGAGGTGCCCACTAAGGACTGGGCTTACTGAGGGCAGAGGCTGAATGCCAATCATGCCACCCTCCCCTCTGTAAGACTTGGCACAAAGCCGGCTCATCAGAGCCTCGGGCAGGATGGCTGCAAGGCTATCCCCGGGGTGCCATCCTTGGCACCTTTCTGGGTGCTGCTGGAGCAGGTGGGTCTGTGGCTCCACTCACCAGACCCGAAGGGCCTGTGGGAAAGCCGGTCTTTGCTCTTCCCCAAAAAAGCCAGCCTGGTGGCGGGGGTAGAATTGTGCTCCCCCATTAACTGTGGGAAAGTCCAGACACACAGGGAAGTTATAGCGCGTGTACGGCAGTCACCCACACACCCGCCACACCTCAGTTCTCGGGCTCACACCTTGCCGTTCTTGCTTCACCTGTCCAACTGTCCATTGCTCCGTTCATCACTTCTATATCAGTTTTATTTTATTTTGTACGCAGGCATCAGATTGTTTGACCTCTGAGGCTAACTAATTGCCGACGAATGTCTCTGTTTGAGGTTTTAATAAGGAGGAGCCCCTAAGAAATGCAGCTGGGGCTTCTCGATGTGACTTCTTCTTGACACATGTGCACGAGGGTGGGAGGGCGGTTCCTCGGGACAATGGCCCTGCTTCCTCACCTCTCCAAGAGTTAACACTGCATTTCCTCAAGCTCAAAAGTAAATAAAAAATTAAACAACTTTGAGCAGGTTTCTTTTTTCCTTTTATAACATCATTAATCTTTCCACTCACCCATCCATCCATTCATCCACCCATTCATCCATCCACCTATCCTTCCATCCCTCCTGCATCTACCCACCCACCTACCTATTTAACCATCTACCCATCCACCCATCCATTCATCCATCATCCATCCATTCACCAATCTATTCATCTGTCTACCCATCCACCCATCCTTCCATCTATCCATCTTTCCACCCAACCATTTATCCATCCACCCATCCATCCATCCATTTATCCATCATCCATCCATCCATCCATTCACCCACCTATTCATCTATCCACCTATCCTTCCATCTATTCACCCACCCACCCACCCATTTATCCATTCATTCATCCATCATCCATCCACCCACCCATTTATCCACCCACCCATCCATCCATCCATCATCTATCCTTTCCTCCATGCAAAAGGCATTTACCCAGAGCATCATCATTAGTTACCCTATGTCTCTCATTTAATTCCCATGACAGCTCTCCTAAACAGGTACTATTATTATCTTCTTTGGCTACGTGAAGAAACAGAGGAACGGAGCTCCCACAGGCAGCACTAGGACTTGACCCCAGACCCAGGGAGCTGTCCACACCGGTGCTTAGAGCTGTCTCTTTCCCTTACAGGGCCCTGGCAGTTCCAGAGAGACAAGAATGGAAATGGGTGACACCACCCTCACTTACAGAGCTGTGACCTCAGAAAGTGACATCATGGCCCCTAAGTTTTAGGGAGCCCCAAACTCGGAGTGTTTCTTCTGGGGAGCTGGGGTTTCACTTCACCCCCATCTGGAATACAGGGAGGGTCAGCTTTGAGACCGGCTTTGGGGGCTTTTCCTGGAAGGAGCGTGTCACACCCACCAGAGTCTCACGCAGTCGTGTCTGGGAACAAAACCGCATTTCCTGTGTTTACCAAAGCTGCTCTGTAGGAGGAGTGGAGACCCAGGTCACTCAGCCCAGGCACATTCCGAGGGGACCAGCCACCCGGGAAGCAGTCAGGATTGGGTGCTGGGTGGGGGCTGTGCAGGCATGAGCCCAGGATGGCTGGGTGACCTTGAGGTGCGCGGGCGGTGGGTCCTGAGCCCCATCGCCCTGCCCTCTGGTGCAGTGAGTGAGGGTCCTCAGAGAGCGCCTGACCCTCTGTGTGCCTAGGCAGGATGGAAACAACTCCAGAGACGGCCCCAGGACACAGGCGGGGAGGAGGTGGGAGCCCACCTCAGTGGCTCCTCTGGTTGATGCAGGGCTTAGTGGAGCTGCTCTGTGGAAGCCCACCTAATTCTCCGGGACCCCCAGCTGCTGGTCCTGTGTCTGCAGGGTGAGGGTTGATGGACTCGCCTTGAGGCGGCCCACCTCCAGCTTGATTTGGAACATCGGTAGCACCAGACGGTGTGTTAACCCACAGATGACCCGGCCTGCCCCCGCCCCTCGCCCCTCAGCTTCATGAGGGCTGAGTGACACTGGGGAATTGACTCCAACCAGGTTCCAAGTGATGCTGTTGCTGTAAGTCTGGGGGGCCAGACCTTGAGAAGCACCCCCGGGTGTGTATCCATCTTTGCTAACAGCATGTGGGCCAGTCCTGCCTGTAGGCACAGGGGCCCTCAGTCACTGTAACACAGCCAGTTCTGATGGGCACAGCCACGCAAAGCCCCAGCAGAGGACCAGGCCACGGCTCCCAGGCTTCACCCGCTGGTCTCCTGGCCGACACGGGTGTACCAGCCGTGCGCTGCGCCATGCTGGAAGCCAAGGCCCAGTGGAGCTAAGACCCGTAGGTCTTCCTTGCTGAGTGCTACCCGTGGCTTCTCATCTGTGCAGCAGTGGGGCTATACCCCGTCTCAGATGAGGCCGTGTGTGATGAGGTCATGGGTCCAAATGCTCAGCATACAGCACACACAGGCAACTGGTGGCACCGTAGCCTGATGGGCCAGTGGGCCATCTCTTTCCTGCCTGAACCCTTGCTGGCCTCTCCTCAGGATTTCCCAGCTCTTTTTCTGTCATCATAAGAAATGATCTTTCCGTAAGTGAGCCTCTACCCATGGAGGCTGGTCAAGAAATTTCCCCAATCTCCGTCCCTTCCTCCACCTCCTTGAGGTCAAGTGGAAACGGCTGCCAAAGCAGGGCCCATGGACGCGCCAGGGCCGCCCACCTGGCCCCAGCCCCTGCCCTGGGCCCTGGGCCCCAGTGGCCTGATGGACGGGTTGGGCGCAGATCCTGGCCACTGCCCAGGTGTCGGGGTGGGGAGGGGGTGTCTGTGGCCAGCGGGGGCGGAAAGCGCCAGGCAGGGAGAGAGAGAGGCGCATGAATAATCCGCTGACCTTTCCTCTCCGTGTTTGGGCGAACCTAAGCCTGTTTACAATAAACCCCAGGGAGATTTTTCATCCTTCCAAATGGAACAAGGGTTATGTAAGCAGAGAGACCTGGAGCTCGGCAAACACCTGCTCCAGGGGGCCCCACGGAGGGAGACGGGGGGGAAGAGGGGCCCTCCTCTGACTCATGACCAAGTTCAAGATGACACGGGCTCCATCAAGCAGGAGGCTGCTGGGAAGGGCAGAGGGTGCTTCTGGGGGGCATCAGATGGGCCGTGCTCTTGGGCCACCCTCCTCCGCAGCCTGCGCGAGTCAGGAGGGCTCACCGTCTTATACCTCTGCCCTCTACCGCCTCCAGGAGGCTGCCCATCTCTAGAGTTTATTTCAACATGACCCTGGATGTCCTCCGTCTTTAAACATGGGCCTGCATATTTCCTGATGATAGTAAGGAGGACAAAAGCCACTCACCCCTCCTAGGTTTTTGTCTTTCTGCTTTCTGCATCCTTGGGACTATCAGTGGCAGCTCGACCCAGGTTGTTTATATACAGACACTGGTCTTTCATTTTAGGGTTTAGGTAGGTGTATTGTGCTAAGTAAGTTAAGCCAGACTGGGAGCATGAGGTCAGCAACCCACGCTTTGGAGGGTCTGCAGGATTCCTTTTGGAAGGTTTGCAGGACCAGCTCTAGGCAAGTCAGCACCCCACACATTCATGATTTGGGCAAGGCTGGTTCAACCCCACTTGGGGCAACCTCTCCCCACAATTTCCCAAATACAGACCTAGACTTGCCAGTCCAGAGCGATCTTGACCTCCAGCTCAGACCACACTATGTCACAGGAGAGGAAGGAAGGCTTCTATAGTGCCCCCAAATGTCCCGCTCTGGTCTTCAGCCTCTCTTGCAGGCAGTGGTGGGTGGCATTTTCCGAGATGGCTGCAGGGAGATCTCCCCACCCGCCACAGGTGAGGGGTCTGCGCTCTCCTGTTCACATCTCAGTGGCCACGCACCCACAGCAGAAGTGGAGCCGTCTGACTGCCCCAAGGGGGCCGGGAGAGGGGACACACTTCTACGTGGTCCTGTCGAGACATTGCTTCTGGGAACCTGACCACCATGATGTGGGGAAGCCGAGAGGCCCACTCGGAGAGGTCAACGTGGAGGGAAGTGAGGCTGCGGATTCCCAGCTGACAGCCAACACCTCCGCCAGCACAGCACCATCTTAGAGGGGGGCCTCCAGCAGCACCCGGTCAGGCTGCCAGGGCTCCCGGAGCCGGGTCTGCAGCCCCGGGGGTCCAGCTCCAGAGCCAGTGGCTTCTCCCGCTGGCAGCCACTCCTACAGGTTATGAACTCTCCTACCCCTCAGGCCCTCTTCAGCATGGCCCCCACTGCCTTTCCCAGGCTCCTCCAAGGCACCCACCACTTATCCAACCGTCCAGCCATGTGCCCGGTGATCCGCCAGCCGCAGACCCCTCTCAGGCTTCCCACCACCATTGCACCACTGTGTCCTGGGTCTGGAATGTCCTCCATTATAGAAAGCTGCCCACCCATGTACGAGGTCAGCTGGGCTTCAGAGCTTCTGCTGGGGTGTGAAGAGGGCAGCGACTGCCAGAGCTTTGGACACACACAAGAGCCCAGCCATGATGTGGGGCGAGGGGCACATCTGACTGCAACCTGCCGAGGATCCAAGGACCACCGCCCGTTCTGGTTTCCTGTCCAGCCCGGCCTGTGCCCGTCTCAGGGCCCTGTGCCCTGTGACCATGGACTGTGGCTTCCTGCGAGTTCAGGGTGAGGTGTGTCCTGCACGTCCAGGCACTCAGCCCCAAGAGGACCAAATGCAGGGTCACTGCATGTGGCCGGGGTGGTGGGCTGCCTGCCTTGCTGGTCCACCCTGCTCACCTCAACACCAGCTCTCTTTTCATTCATCTGATAGGCCCACCCGGTCCCCAACCCAGCTTTCTCTGGGTCCCACATCCATTGACATGCCCACCAGCAACTGGGCAAAGCCTGGTGCCCTGACCCCAACTCAGGGTTTTCCGTTGCACACCACTCCCTCAGAGTGTCATGTTGGGCTTTCACAGTCACCCCAGTAATGAATCCTGTCTTCATCTTAAAGACTTGGGATCCCAGGCTCAGAGAAACTGAGTCACATGCGGAGGCCGCATGCTTAGGAAGCAAGGCCTGAACTCAGCCCTTCTGCTGACCCACCACCTCTCTCCCCATCACCCCTACTTTGCAGCAGTGCCACCTGCTGCCCCAGCTCCTGCAGCTTGCCAGCCTGGCTTGTAGCAGCACTAAGGTCCTGTCAGTCCCATCCTGTCAACCTTCTGTTGCCCGGCTCCCTGGCACTGGTCCTGAGAATGGTGAGTCACCCAGCTCCAGGGCAACTTTGACTCACTCAGCACTGGAGCCCTCCAGCTGGAGCGTTCTCCTCATGCTCGAGCCCATTTCAACAAGGCGGGGAAAAATGGCTCAGAGTGAGTTGTCCTGGCATTGCTGTCCCCTCTCCTGGCATCCCAGAGGCCCCACATGCCTCCTCTGTGCCTGGTGAATTCCCAGATACCTTAAGGCATTTGGCTCAGATGCCCCTTCCCCCAGGAAGCCCTCCTGGCTTCCTCCCCTGCCCACTCCAGATATGTACACCCTCATCAGGGCCTTTCCCCAGTGTTCTTATTGCTCGTTGCTGCCTTGCAGGACCCTCAGCCTTACAGGACTCCCCCACCTGGCCCTACTGTGCCAAAGCTCAGAGAGGTTGGGACGTTTGCCCAGCGTCACACAGCTGGGAAGTGGCAGAGCCCAGCACACACTCAGACAGATTGGAGCCCAGTGCTTTGCCTGCGGACAGTCAGCCTAGTGGCCAGGGAGGCAAGGAGGGCTAGGAGGCTGCCCCTGCCCCTGGTATGTGGCCTTGGGCAGGTGACTTCACTTGTGACATCGTCTTCGAGGCGCCTCTGGACTCTGACCACATCCCAGGCTCAGACATGAGGACAAGGCTGGCCGGCCAAGGAGGGCTGCTTGCTTATGCCTTCCTCCACCCCCCAACTTTACTTCGCTGCCTCTGCTCTGTGCTTTAGCCTGGACCTGACCCCTGACCCCAGGGCTCAGCAAGCAGTGCTGAGTGAGGTGTCTGCACCTGTCGGGCCACTTGTCGTGGTCGTTCTTTGGCTGTCTGTCCACACCCTGCCCGGCCGACCAGGGCCTGCTTACCTACCACCCCTATGCACAGGGCTGACCTTCCTGCATGCTCGCCCCAGGCCCCAGGTGGTGACTGTTCTAATCAAAGAGGCCCTTTGCGGCCATGTGCCCACTGCTGGTTTTCCTGGTAACTAACGAGCCCACCTGAGGTCACTTCCGCTGTAACTGGTAACCTGCCCTTTCCCGGGAGCGAAGCCTGCCACCGTGTCCTGCCCACTGTCCGCCGCACACAATGGGGCGTCTCTCCGGGACCCTGCTTCAGATGTGTAAGCTCCCCCACCCATTAAACCACAGATGTCTCTGTCGCTGCCTGTGGCTCTGTCTTCGGTCTTGAAGCTGCACAGACACGGGGCTTGCAGGCCTGCAGTGTGCAGTCCCACACTGGCAAAGCAGCCGGGAGACCGAGGAAGTTACCATGAGCGCCGAGATGTCGGGAAACACAGGGCGGGGGAGGAAAGTCGCAGGGGCGTCCACTAATGTGTGGACACTGATGCATCGCCAGGGGAGTCCCGGTCGGCTGTCCGCTGGCAGGTGGGCCCCGTGGTGACTAGTGAAGGGCCGTGTCTGGAGAACAGTGGCCTCTAAGGTGTCGTCTACTGGGATGTCAGAAGTGAGTCTTCTGTAGTTGGCTATGAAGGTGGAGTAGAAAGAATTGCTATTTCTCTTGTGCCTTTGAGATGTAAATGGTCTCCCTGGGCTTGCTGGGACTTTGTGATCTCTAAGAGTAAAGGAGAAAAAAAAACTTTTAGGTAAGCTCTATAAAAATAATTATGTGTTGGGAATGTCTATCTAAAATAGTCTCTCCAGACTTTGATGACCTGAAACTAAGTTGAATGAAGAGAATCATTGACTACCTGGGTCATTTAAAACAGGAGAAAAGACTGGAACGTTAATGACTGGACAGGTCTTAAGTTTACCTATCCTTGCCTTCTTAGGAGAGGGAGACTAAAACATAAGTTTTCAGGAAATGCATGATTACATACTTAGTTTTTGCCAGAGATTAAGGTTTCAAGATTATATTCAGTTGTAATTCTTATAACCAAGGTTATCGATTACATTGGGTTCAACGCACTGTTTGTGCGTTTTTAAGTCTTGTCATTTTTAGACTGCTGTACTCTGATGCTTTGGCAAAAGTGCTCCGTGTTCAAGAAGATTAATGGCAAGGACCTGTTGACGTTAACAGATCTCTGATAACTTTCAGATTGTATTGCTGAACTGGGTAAGAACTTAAAGAATGCTAATGGAAGAGTTGATGGCGTCATAAAAAGTTTACGAAAAGATTGGTCAATGAACGAACAGGTGAATATGGTTATATTTTTATGGGCTTTTGTCTGTGATGTTTCTAGTGTGTGTTTGCTTTTCTGGCTGCATCTGGTCTGAGTTGCGGCATGTGGGGTCTTTGGTGCGGCACATGGGGTCTGTCTGCAGTGCATGGACTCCCGGCGTGTTGCACAGGTTCTGGAGTGGCGGGTTCAATAGTGGCTGCATTCAGGCTTAGCTGCTCGGTGGCACGTGGGATCTTAGTTCCCTGCCCAGGGATCTAGCCCGCTGTCCCCTGCATTGCAAAATGGATTCTTTACTGCTGGACCACTGAGGAAGTCCCTGTTACTGGCTTCTATCTGCGTTTTCCAGGTAGAGGGAAGCCCTTCCCCTCAAGTTGGTTATGATTTATAGAAATTTGGTCAACTATACCTGTGGGTAGGATTAAAAATGTTTTCTTTTCTGTCTGCCTGGTCTCTCCAGAAACTGGGGACCCTTGAGTTCTGAGCAGCCTTCTCAGCTGAATGGGAAAGTCTGTCTCCTGGCATGTGCAGGAACCTCAGTATTTGGGGGACGGTGGGATCCACCGAGGTGGAACCCTATGGCAGGGCTTGGGCGTGACTTTCCTTGAGAAGCCTGTTGGGAATTCAGTCCTCCTGGGGAGTTCTACCTCAGCCAGTTTGGAGAAGCCTATGCGATTGTTTGACCTGACTTGTTTTGCAGATAAAGTAGTCTTGAGTTGACTGTGTTTGGTGGTGATGAGGGTACTTTTAGAGAGAACAATATTGTGTTTCAGTGGATGCCAAACTCTAGTTTTGTTCATTGTGGTCTGTATTTTTGAAAGGTAATGTGTTAGCCACACTGTCGCCTTGATGTTCTGGATGGAAAGATAACTGTTTAGTGAAATTGTCACAGAGTGTAACCTCTCATGAAGCGTGACACTGCTTGCTTTAGGTCTGCGGGTAAAAGCAACAACATGTGTGTGTGTGACAGTTGGGTATAAGTGATAAAGTGTATAGCCTATAAAGTGTTTCCCCATTAGCATACCCCTGAGATCTGACTCGTTTCCCCTCTCCGTGAATGACTAGGCGAATGGAAAGGAGGCCTGGACCCTAGGGACGGGGTCTGCACCTGGTGAAGGAGCCAGCACCCCAGCATTGCAGGACAAATGTTTGGATCATCCATGCTTTCTACCGAAAGACTTGCCATCATAAGGGGAAATGATGGGAGAACCTGTAGGTACTGAGTATGGGGAAGTCGTTCTGGCTTATCCATGGTAAACTTCACCAACCAGAGCAGCCTGTTTTGTGGCCTTTAGACAAGACTTGTACACCTGCTGTGGCTGTTGAGTGAAGGGACACGTTTGAAAGTCAAAGTGGAGCGGCTGAAGTCCAGATGTCCAACGTGGCTGTCATAGACGTGATTTTGGACATGCTCTTGTGTTACTGACAACCTGAGTTTTCTGAAGTGTATTGCACACCAGGAGAAAACCACCGGTGGGTGTGGCGTTATCTCTGAATGTGGTCACGGTGTGTATTCTGCTCAGTTGTCACCACGCACCTGCCCCAGGCCTGTCAGGTGTCTTTCGTTTCGTCCCTAGTCTAAGGAGGGAACTCCACTGGAGGCTGAGCAGCCTCACTGGCCTCCCTGGAAGTTGAGTCTAGTTGCTGGGGCCACAGTGGAGTGCTGTGGTGGTCCTCCTCTGGTTAGTTAGTTCAGTGGCTCAGTCGCATCCAACACTTTGCGACCCCATAGACTGCAGCACGCCAGGCCTTCCTGTCCATCACCAACTCCCAGAGTTTACTCAAACTCATGTCCATTGAGTCCGTGATGCCATCCAACCACCTCATCCTCTGTCGTCCCCTTCTCCCACCTTCAATCTTTCCTAGCATCAGGGTCTTTTCCAGTGAGTCAGTTCTTCGCATCAGGTGGCCAAGGTATTGGAGTTTCAGCTTCAGCATCAGTCTTTCCAATGAATATCAGGACTAACTCCCTCTGGACCTCCATGAAAAATCGACCCAGCCACTGTGCCTCTGGGAGAGGCACAGACTGACCATAGGGGTTGAGACTCCCCGCCTTCCTGGCCCTCATGTAGTGCACTAGAAGGACCCGCCGGTCAGCGTTAGTGTGCGGCTGGCTGGCTGTGAACCCCCCGGGCCAGGCTGTGTGGGTGGAACAGGCTGGCTTCTGGATGCACAAGTCCAGCGAGTGGAGCCAACTGTTTGAAAGACCTGATGGGTCCCCTTCTCATGGCACCTAACATAACAGGGGGGGCACACCTGTAACTGTGCTGACTCCTGGCTCGGCCCTCAGAATGTTCCCTTTAGAGCCAGACCCTCCCCTGCCCCTGGGAGCGGCTCTGGGTTTGTGAAACCCAGGGATTGTGCGACTGTCCCTGTGACTGGACAGGGCGCCGCTGCTTTTGAACCCTTCTCCATTGCCCCGGTAAGTTCACCGGCACCCTGGCTCAGGACTGTTCTGAGCAGCCCTGGTCTCTGCTCTTGGTCCTCACTAGCAGCTGCTGTCTGTGCTGTACCTGTGGCGTCGGCTTGCACAGCCCGCTGCACGTCTGACCCCAGGGATATGGCGGAGAAGGGGGCAGCAAGACTGGAGAGTCCTGCACGGTTTGCACGGGTGGGGCATGTGGTCAGGCCACTCAAGGCATCCACTCTCTTGCTGTCTGTCCACCCCTTGCCCGACCAGTGGCACCTTCACCTACCCGCTACACACAGGACTGACTGTCCTGCCTACTCACCCCAGGCCCTACCCAGCTGGTGACTGTTCTAATCAAAGGGGCCGTGAGGGGCGTGCCCCTCTGCTGGTTTCCCTGGTAACCAGTGACCCCACCTGATGTCAGTTCGCCTATAACTGGTAACATCCCCTGCCCTGGGGGGTGAAGCCTGCCTCCTTGTCCAACCCACTGTCTGCCCCACCTAGTGGGGTGTCACTCTAGGAC
Organism: Neotragus moschatus; assembly: GCA_006410615.1. Classification (NCBI taxonomy): domain Eukaryota; kingdom Metazoa; phylum Chordata; class Mammalia; order Artiodactyla; family Bovidae; genus Neotragus; species Neotragus moschatus. Next base: position 384,590 of record SJYA01002347.1, on the reverse strand, counting down.
CCTACATTAGACAGCGTTAAGCTCCCCGACTCCTTAAACCACTGATGTCTCTGTCGCTGGCTCCGGGCTCTTTCTTGGGTCTTGAAGCTGGACAAGCACAGGGCTTGTGGGCCTGCGGAGGGCAGAGGCCCTCACACCTGCTCCCTCCCCCTGCCGACAGCCACCCCTCTCCCCAGCTACAGGACTCAGTCCTGCTCACAGAGGTGCAGGCAACAGAGGGTATGAGTGTTTGTTCTTTCCGGCGCCTAAAGGTATATTTTGTCGTGGTCACACACATCTGTGCTACATGTTCACAGTGGAAAAGGTAGGAAAACCCAGAGAAGCAAGAAGAGATTGCGGGTAACCCTCCACCTAGAGCTTAAGTGTTTGGAATATTTGTGTCCTTCCTTCCTGCTTTTGATGTGGCTTTAAGAACGCGCTCTGTTGCATTCGTTTTCCTTAGATCGTACATATATTATCTTTATCCTTAAACAGTTCCATCAGGTTTGCATTATCATAAGCCCCATTTTATTGAACTGAGATGAAGTAACTAGGTGAGTTATAAAGATACCAAATGTGAGAACAGTGATATAAACTCAGCTAAACGATTGGTTGCAGACTGTATTCTTGCCCACATAGACACCTCCCTACAACACACACATGCAAACCGACAAAGAGATGAAGCTGAAGGCACCTTTGAATTTTTTTTAACGTAATAATAGAGCAGGAATGTGTTTCTGTTTCACTAAATAGGATCCCCCTGCATTTTTGGCCCCTGTCTCCCGAGTCAGTCTGTTAGTGTTGAATGTCTAGATAAACATCACAACGCTGAACATCTTAGAGTTAAATCTCTTTGCACACATCCTTAATTATTTCCTTTCTATAAATCCCTAACAGCGGGGAATTCAAGTCACTGTTTATTCATACTTGCAATTTTGGTAGTTATTGCTAAATCGCCTTCCAGAAAAGCTGAATACATTTACACTTCCAAGAGCTGTATCTGAGCAGGATCAACAAGGGTTTGAAAAATCTTTCTTCGCTAGGGTTCTGGTGTCTTAGAGGCTTTTCTGGCCATTAGCACCCCGACCATGTTCCAAGGAGGAATATTCCAATTACCTGGGAAGCCGGGCCAGCACTCTGTGATGCCTGGGAAGGAAGGGAGGAGGGAGGGGACAAGGGACAGGGAGGCTACATCCTGCTTGAAAAAGGCTGTTCCTAGGGTGAGGGCATTTTGTCTTCCACCTTACTCCTGGGTCAGGAAGATCCCCTGGAGGAGGGCATGGCAACCCACTCCAGTATTCTGGCCTGGAGAATCCCATGGACAGAAGAGCCTGGAGGGTGACAGTCCATGGGGTTGCAAAGAGTCGGACACGACTGAGCAACTAAACCACCACTCCTGCATGAGGCTAGTCTTTTTAAGGGAAGGAGAGAGTTTACCTGTACTGCTGAGAGAAGCCCAGAGCACCACAAAACCTGTGTTCAGGTTTGAGAGAAGACTCCAGGAGGCGGGTTGAAATGACTGGGCATGAACTCAGGAACTGTCCCCACTTAGCGCAGGGCAGGTGAAGGGGGTTGAGTAGAAGTCCCTGCTGGTTGGCCATGACCCGGGAGCGCTGNGTGACAGTCCATGGGGTTGCAAAGAGTCGGACACGACTGAGCAACTAAACCACCACTCCTGCATGAGGCTAGTCTTTTTAAGGGAAGGAGAGAGTTTACCTGTACTGCTGAGAGAAGCCCAGAGCACCACAAAACCTGTGTTCAGGTTTGAGAGAAGACTCCAGGAGGCGGGTTGAAATGACTGGGCATGAACTCAGGAACTGTCCCCACTTAGCGCAGGGCAGGTGAAGGGGGTTGAGTAGAAGTCCCTGCTGGTTGGCCATGACCCGGGAGCGCTGCAGGTTCCTGGGGTTCACAACCAGCCACGCCTCCATGGGCTTGTCACACGTGAACCCCAGAGGCTTCCTGCCAACTTGGGTGCCAAAGCAAATGGCTTTCCAAAGGGCCTGAGGCTCCCTGGGATAAGCAAGAGGAAGACAGGCTGGTGCAGTGCAGAGACCCCAGGTTCCAGACTGGGATGGACCTGGGCTGAGATCTAGTCTCTGTGTCAGGCCAGCCTCGGGGGTTCCTGACGAGGATCTCACTTCTTGGCTTCCCCTGGGGGCAGCGCAGCTCCTAGGTTGCAGGGCGGTAAAGACCACAGATGGTTGACCTCCGGGGCCTGGTGCACAGACCACAGATGCCGGTAAATGGGACCTGTGCTAACTTTCACCTGAAATCGAGAAGGGAATGAACGTGATCCCAAACTAGAGACTCCCCTGCTCTATCCCTGCCATTGCAGCAGCTGAAATATTGGCTACAGGTGAGGTTAATAAGCTCAGTGATGGCTTTTCATCACTCCATTTTTCAGAATCTTTCAATAGTCTCACTGACCTCCATTTTACAGATGAGAAAATAGAGGGTCTGAGAGTTCTAAACAGGGGTCAGCTGAAACCCACACTCTTTCTGGGGAGTGAAAGCGTAAATCGGTCAGTTGTGTCTGACTCTTTGCTACCCCACGGACTGCAGACAGTCATGTTCCTCTTCTGTGGGGTTCTCCAGGCAAGAATACTGGAGTGGATAGCCATTTCCTACGCCAGGCGATCTTCCCAGCCCAGGGGTCGAAAGCGGATCTCCTGCATTGCCAGCAGATTCTTTACTGATTGAGCCACCAGAGAAGCCTTTCTAGGGAGACCACCCCCTAGAAAAACCCTTGTAAGAAAATGGCAATTCATCTTCCAATGATTGTGGCAGTGGGGGCCACACGCAGTCCATGCCTGGGGAGCCAAGGGTGGGGGCAGGGAGGCAGGCTGGGAGAGGGGCCACAGGGTCAACCCCCAAGACGCGCATCATAGGGCAGTCTCAGCTCTTCTGGGAGAGCCTGCCAGCTGCAGAGCTGCCCCCTCCCCCACCCAAGAGAAGCTGTATCTGAGGAGGTGTTTCCGCCAGGCTGTCTCACATTGGGTGAAACTAGGAAATGGTTATTAATGCTTGAGATTTCATAAATTTTTCCCCAATTAGAAAGGAGGTCCTGAAAAGCCATGTCTGCTTCCCATAATTGGCAAGTGTTCCCCAGATGGCTGTTCAGCCACCTTGAAAATCAATGTTTTCACGACCCTTGACCCCTCCCGCGCTGACGAGTGTATCCTGCAGGTTGGTCCCAGGATGAAGACAATAAAAGCAAATATATAACAGCAAAGGCCCGAGGTTAATGTCTTTAACAAGATAATGTTACTTAAGGGAACTGTAACGCAAATCATTCCAAAATTCCACGTATTCGCTGCAGCTCCAACTGTATTCTGAAACCAAATGTATGTGCTGCCGGCGCGTCTGGCCGTGCACGGGCTCTGCGTGTGCGCTGCTTACTTTGATCACGTGTCACACAGTTGGTTTAATATCCTAATCATGAAGGTAGTTTGGGGCGACTGTGGAGGTTCTTGCTCCTCGGGCCTTGTGTTTTCTGGATTAATGGTTGTCCCACTGCCAAGAAAGACTGACGCCCCTGGGGGACCCTTTGCCAGCGAGGGTTGTTGTCACTCAGTCCTGTCTGACTCTTTGTGACCCCATGGACTACAGCACGCCAGGCTCCTCTGTCCTTCACTGTCTCCTAGCGTTTGCTCAAAACCATGTCCATTGAGTCGATGGTGCCATCCAACTCTCTTAACCTCCGTCGTCCCCTCCTCTTGCCCTCAATCTTTCCCAGCATCAGGGTCTTTTCCAATGAGTTGAATTTTTACATCAAGTGGCCAAAGTACTGGGGCTTCAGCATCAGTCCTTCCAATGAATTTTCAGGTTTGATTTCCTTTAGGATTGACTGGTTTGAACTCTTTGCTCACCCTCAGTGAAGGTGACAACTGAAAAACTCTGCTTAGCAAACAGATGTTTTGATTTCCTGATGCCAAACACCTGGCCCTCTGGAAATGTTCAGATTTAATCTGGGTTTGGGCGTCAGGGGAATGGGTTTGCACCCTGGTAGGTAGATTCCATTTGTCACTGATATGACATTCCATGCCATGGTATATCCTCCTCTCAAGCCACAGTCCTCAGAGAATAATCTCAAGAGAGTGAGCACAGGGTCTGGGACCAGGAGCATCACCTGAGGTTTCCCTCATGTCTGTGTCATCGTCCAAGGTGGACCACTTCCTGGGGCTGGGAGGGCAGATCCAATCCCTGACAGCATGGTGCACGCTCACCAGGGTGGCTGGAAGTCAAGTCTGGGTACCTACAGCACGTGTTGGCCAAGTGGGGAGGGGTGGGCAGTCCTGCTGCAGGGGGACCGGTGCCCACATGGAGAGGGCGCTCGAGTTGAGGGGTTCCCCTGGCAGCATCACTGGAGCTGGGACTTGGAGGCACTGGCCAGAGACAAGATGAGAGGGGATGCCCCAGGGTGGAGGCGGCCTCACCGAGGCCCAGGAGACAGTCTGGCCTCAATACCCACCACTCAGGAACCTTTTAGAAACCCATCCTGGGAGCACTGCTCTCCTCCTAGAAGCCCTCCAGGATATATGGTCGGCATCCAGCTCATCCGTTGCCCCCAAGTCCTGTCTCTGAGCCTGTCTCTGGTCTTCAGTGGGAGAAAGACCAGCTCTCTCCCCGCTGCCTCCCTCTAGGTTTTAAGGGAGGAGAAGGGCGTTGGGTAGGGAGCAGACGGAACGGGCGGGTCATCCGTAGCACCTTCTGCAACCTCCCAGCACAGTTCCATATCCTCATCTCCATCAGCCCAGGCCCAAGAAGGTGAGCCAAGTCCAGCCCCAAGCGGGCTGTGTGTAGACTTCAGGCTATTTCAGGTTTCCTTTTTGGACTCTCAGGAATTTTCTCAAGTATACACACATTGCCTCTGTAGCCAGGACAGTGGTTTTTAAATTGAAATATAGTTCCTTTACAGTGTTGTGTTAATTTCTGCTGTATGGCAAAATGACTCAGTTATACACACACATGCCTTCTTTTTTAAAATTCTTTTCCATCACGGTTTATCCCAGGAGATTGGATACAGTTCCCTGTGATAAACAGTAGGACCTCATTGTTTATCCATCCTATGTATGTAGTAGTTTGCATCTGTTAATCTCAAACTCTCAGTCTGTCTTCTTCCCCTTTCCCTCCCCCTTGGCAACCACAGGTGTGCTCTCTCTGGCTGTGAGGCTGTTCCTGTTCTGTGGATTGGTTTTAGATTCCACATATAAGCGATATTATGTGATATTTGTCTTTCTCTTTCTGACTCACTTTACGTGATAATCTCTGGTTGCATCCATGTTGCTGCAAATGGCATTATTCTGTTCTTTTTATGGCTGAGTAATATTCCATTGTATATATGTACCATATTTTCTTTACCCATTCATCTATTGATGGACATTTAGGTTGCTTCTAACTCTTGGCTACTGTAAACAGTGCTGCAGTGAACATAAGGGTGCATGTTTCTTTTTAATTATAGCTTTGTCTGGATATAGGCCCAGGAATGGGATTGCCTGGGTAGTTGAATTTTTAGTTTTTAAAGGAACCTTCATACTGTCCTCCATAGTGGCTGCACCAACTTACATTCCCATCAACAGTGTAGGAGGACTCCCTTTTCTCCACACCCTTTCCAGCGTTTATTATTTGCAGACTTTTTAATTGTGGCCATTCTGACTGGTGGGAGGCGGTGACTCACTGTAGTTTTGACTTGCATTTCTCTAATAATTAGCCATGTTGAGCATCTTTCTATGTGCCTATTGGTCACCTGCATGTCTTCTTTGGAGAAATATCTATCTAGGTCTTCTGCCCATTTTTCGATTGCATCATTTTTTGTGGTTGAGTTGTATGAGCTGTTTGTCTATTTTGGAGATTAAGCCCTTGGTCTCATCATTTGCAAATATTTTCTCCCATTCTGTGGGTTGTCTTCTTTGCTTTTTAATGGTTTCCTTTGCTGTGTGAAAGAGGAGAGTGAAAAAGCTGGCTTAAAATTAAACATTCAGAAAACTAAGATCATGGCATCCATTTCAATCACTTCATAGCAAATAGATGGGGAAACAATGGAAACAGCAACAGACTATTTTGGGGGGCTTCAAAATCACTGCAGATGGTAACTGCAGCCATGAAATTAAAAGATGCGTGCTCCTTGGAAGAAAAGTTATGACCAACATAGACAGCATACTAAAAAGTAGAGTCATTACTTTGCCAACAAAGGTCCGTCTAGTCAAAGCTATGTTTTTTCCAGTAGTCATGTGTGGATGTGAGACTTGGATNACCAACTTACATTCCCATCAACAGTGTAGGAGGACTCCCTTTTCTCCACACCCTTTCCAGCGTTTATTATTTGCAGACTTTTTAATTGTGGCCATTCTGACTGGTGGGAGGCGGTGACTCACTGTAGTTTTGACTTGCATTTCTCTAATAATTAGCCATGTTGAGCATCTTTCTATGTGCCTATTGGTCACCTGCATGTCTTCTTTGGAGAAATATCTATCTAGGTCTTCTGCCCATTTTTCGATTGCATCATTTTTTGTGGTTGAGTTGTATGAGCTGTTTGTCTATTTTGGAGATTAAGCCCTTGGTCTCATCATTTGCAAATATTTTCTCCCATTCTGTGGGTTGTCTTCTTTGCTTTTTAATGGTTTCCTTTGCTGTGTGAAAGAGGAGAGTGAAAAAGCTGGCTTAAAATTAAACATTCAGAAAACTAAGATCATGGCATCCATTTCAATCACTTCATAGCAAATAGATGGGGAAACAATGGAAACAGCAACAGACTATTTTGGGGGGCTTCAAAATCACTGCAGATGGTAACTGCAGCCATGAAATTAAAAGATGCGTGCTCCTTGGAAGAAAAGTTATGACCAACATAGACAGCATACTAAAAAGTAGAGTCATTACTTTGCCAACAAAGGTCCGTCTAGTCAAAGCTATGTTTTTTCCAGTAGTCATGTGTGGATGTGAGACTTGGATTATAAAGAAAGCTGAGTGCCGAAGAATTGATGCTTTTGAACTGTGGTGTTGAAGACTCTTGAGAGTCCCTTGGACTGCAAGGAGATCCAACCAGTCAATCCTAAAGAAGTAAATCCTGAATATTCATTGGAAAGACTGATGCTGAAGCTGAAACTCCAATACTTTGGCCACCTGATGTGAAGAACTAACTCATTGGAAAAGACCCTGATGTTGGGAAAGATTGAAGGTGGGAAGAGAAGGGGATGACAGAGGATGAGATGGTTGGATGGCATCACTGACTTGATGGACATGAATTTAAGCAAGCTTTGGGAGTTGGTGATGGACAGAGAAGTCCAGCGTGCTGCAGTCCATGGGGTTACAGGGAGTTGGACACATCTGAGCAACTGAACTGAACTTGCTGTGCAAAAGCACGTAAGTTTGATTGGTCCCATTTGTTTATTTTTGTTTTTTATTTCTATTATCTTGGGAGACTGAGCTGAAAAAACATTGGTACCATTTATCAGGATATCTTTTTCAGAGCAGGAGAGGGCTGTCCTGTGGTGCCCATGAGCCTGACTTTACTTTCTGGATCCTGTGGGGAGAATTTTGGGCTTGCCTTGTTTAGTCTTTAACAGGCTGGTGCCCACAACTCAGTATGCACACCCATCAAGATGGTTTTCCCATCTTTAAGGTGATAGGTCTTGATTTTGAAGATCCTGATTCTAAACTCCTCTTCAGGTACTTAGTTCTTAACACATCTCAATGTTTTTAAGGCACTGGAGGTTTCAGAATAACAAAAACATTACTGTCTGAAAGTGAACTACCTTCAAAATCCCTAGGTGGACCCAAGGCACCCCTCCTGGCCTGCCTCCCCTCTCTGAGGCTAGCCAGCCCTCCTCCTCCCACAAGCAGAGTATTTTTAGAGCATTTTCAACCACTTTTCATTGAACCTTAGTTTTTTCCCTCCCCCGCATCCACCAAGTACCTGAGGTGTAGAAATGAATTTATAACAGGAAGCCTTTGATTTTAGAGCCTTTATGTTTTTGAAGTCTTCCAAAGCCGGGCTGTAAAACAACAGGCTCCGTTTAAAGGAATGTCACATTCTCCACGCGGGGGCTGGCACCGCGCTTTCCTCGAGGTGGGAGGGGCACGTCCTTGTGCCGAGAGCAAGGAAGCGCCCGCCCCGCCGCCGAGGAAGTGGGGGTCTGGGGTGCAGGCACCTCACCACGGGTGGCCATGCACATCCCTGCTCCCGACTGGAGGGCCTCTGGGGAGGGGCCCTGTCCTCAGCCTGTGGGTGATGCTCAAGGCCACCTCCACAGTGATGTCCCTGTGCAGAGTTGGGAGCTATCTCTCTATGTTCACTCCTCCTTCCCCAAACCCCACTGGTCCTGAGATGCACACAGTTTAGCAGCCGCCTTTACTGCAGAGGAGGGCAGGAAGGCATTGTATTACATATAGGTGTTGATCCAAAGAGGTCTTCTGATTTCTAAAATGTTAAAATATGATCAGTATGCAGCTTAGACCTGCGGGACTAAGATACAAGAGGGCTGGCCCCTCAAAGGGTTTCTGATCTGCCCAGAGGGCTGCCCAGTGCCTCCAACCCAGATTGGGGTGGCTGCCCCAATCCTCCTGTGAGAGTTCCGATTCCAAACGGGAGGTGCCCTCTGACCCACAGGGCACGGCCCCGGAGCCTCACTCGTCCTCGCTGTAACACTGCCGTGTGCCCACACTTTTTCCTGTTTGACATGTGAGGAGCCCGAGGCTCAGGGCAGCTGGGCCATGCACGGGGCTGCTATGGCGATATTGGAACCTCTAACCCTGGTGCTGCCCGCCCTCCCGTGCACTCTCACATGCTTGTCTCATTTTTCCTCCCATCCTGGGTGGAAAAGAGGATCCTTTGGACTCGATTAGGGCGGAGTGGAGTCCTTGGGACAGAGACAGTGTGCATTTTGTACAAGAGGAAACAGCTTCAGAGAGGTTGAACGACTTGTCCAGGGCTACACAGTACGTGGGGGAAGCTGGACCTCCGTCTAGGTCAAGGGTCAGCAGACAATGACCCAGCACCTGCCTTTGTAAGTGGAATTTTACGGGAACACAGCCGTGCTCACTTGCTGGCCCATTGTCTGTGGCTCCTCTGGGGCTAAACATCAGAGCTAAGCAGTCGTGATATTGACCATGCTCCCACCAGGGCAAAAACATTACTGTCTGGTCCTTTACAGAGAAAGCTTGCTGATCTCTAGTGGAGACAAATACAGTTTAAGATAGTGGCTGCAGCGGAACCAGAGCAGAGGCCCCAAGTGTGGCAGGACGGTCACTTGTTAGTCTGGATTAGACATCAGATGCAATCTCCTGCCCGTGTTTGAGGATACGGTTGGGGGGAGCTTGTGATGTTGTTCAAGGGCTGGCAGAGCGCGCTTGGCCTGTGGACCCCCAGCTTCCCACAGAACCTTGCATGCTTTGTCCCGCCTACTGGCCAGTGGCACAGACAGACCCTCCGCNTCAGATGCAATCTCCTGCCCGTGTTTGAGGATACGGTTGGGGGGAGCTTGTGATGTTGTTCAAGGGCTGGCAGAGCGCGCTTGGCCTGTGGACCCCCAGCTTCCCACAGAACCTTGCATGCTTTGTCCCGCCTACTGGCCAGTGGCACAGACAGACCCTCCGCTGTGTCTGCCTGCACCCTGCCCCTTGTCACCCCATCAGATCGCAGCCTCTGCTCCTCTGTGAGCCTTCGTGGCTCCTCCCAGGGCCCAGGTGCCTGCTTTCTAGCCTTCTAGCCATCAGCACCAGCCACATGTCTGCTTCCTGTTCTGCCCTGTGCCCTGAGGCCTCCTCCATGGACGCTGTGCCCCCATCCCACATGTGACCATGACGTGCTGCCCGTCACAGGGGGATCGACTGCCCACCCCTCGACTCAGCAAGTGTGACTGATGTCTCACCCACCAGAGGATGCAGAGGCCCCTATAGGTGAGGCCCCTACCCTGCTGCTCTTGAAGTTTTTGGCAGCCGTGCAACAAGGGACCCCAAACTCCACGTCAGGGAGACCACACGAGAGGACTTGAGGCCACATGAAGAGAGGACCCCCATCTGTTTGCAGCACCGCCTTCCACCTGAGACCCTGACCACAGAGTCCCTGGGAGACACTCATGGTTTGAACTGTGTCCTCTGGAGAAAGATATGTTGGGGTCCTAACCCCCAGGACCTCAGAAAGCAACCTTATTCAGTGATAGGGCTTTCATAGACGCTGTCAAGCTACAATGAGATCATTAGGGAGGGATCAAATCCAACATGACAGGTGTTCCTGGAAGAAAAGAAAAACTGGACATAGAGACACAGGGAAATACCAGGTGAAGATGAAGGCAGAGATCCAGGTGATGCTTCTGCAAGCCAAAGGCCGCCAAAGTGGCCAGCAGCCACCAAAAGGGAGCAGATTGTTTCCCAGAACCCTCAGGACGAACCAGCCCTGGGACACCATGACCTCAGACTTCTGGCCTCCAGAAGGTGAGACTATACCTCTCTCTTTTCTGAGCCACCTGGGGTGTGCGGTCCTTTGTTCCAACAGTGCTAGCAAAGGAATACAGGAGATAATAAAATGGTTGTTGTTTTCAGTCAAAATTCAGTTTGGGTCTGGTTTGTTGCACAGTACTACTCAGCTGGAATATTCTCCCACCAAAGTGGAATCTCCTTGAAGGCAGGACCCACTGGCATGTGGTATATGATTATTAAATTAGCGCCGGTCAGATGATCGGCCGCAATTGCCCTCAGGCACGTCCCTGGGCAGCCCTGCTGTGCCAGGTCCATCCTTCTGGGTGTAGGGAGCCTGGGCTGCAAACTCAGAAGCCACTGAGCAGCCATCATAGGCCTGGGAACCGGAGTGAAACCCCCCCGGTGATGCATTTCCTGAGAGAGCCCATGCCTGGGAAAACAGGAAGGTTAGTGCCTATGCGTTTTTATGGGCACCCAATGTGAGATTTCAGAGGATGGAGGCCTGGGCGGGAACAATGTGTGTGAGCTGTTAAAAGCCAGTGGGAGGCATATGCTTTTGCATTCAAGTGGGACACACAATTGAATGGATGCTGAAGAGAGCTCGTGTTGATGACAAAAGAAAACCCAGCTTGAGTTCTAGACTGTCTCCCTGGTGCAGGGCACCCAGGGCAGCGAGAGCTAGGACTGCAGGATTGGATCCTGTTAGGAGACCTGGAGGCCGTGGCAGCCAACCCCCTGCCTCCAGGTGACTGGGTGCCTACCATCCAAAATGCAAGGATTCTTTTCTTACTTAAATTTTTTTTTTCAGAAGTATTAAGGTTGAGTGTTGAGATGATATTTGAGTTTTATTGGAAGTTATCAAGACATATGTAATACACATTTGGGTCATGGGATCAGCTGTCATGTCAGGAGAGCTTTAAGGGTAAGGAGATAGACGACTGGCAACAGTGGTGATCCCCTGCAAGCATGCAGCCCCTCAGGGGCTGAGCTGCGCTCACGCTCAGGTCCCCCAACCCCAGAGCCATGATCTTAATTACTGAGCTGCACACAGTGGTGCTGCATAATTGCACAGGGTGCTCCTGCTGCCAGATGATTAGGAAGAACAGCCAGTGGATGCCTGCCAGTCAGTGGGGTTCAGCAAGCATGTGGGATCCCTGGGGGCTGGCGGTCCACCCACCCAAACGCCCCCCATCTATCCATTTGACAGCAGTGGTTTTATTTACATCATTCGGTATCTTGAAGCCACATAAAGACTCTTAAACTGAGCCAGCCTCTTATCTTTCATTTCCTTACGTTCTCTGTAGGGGCTCTCAGCATATTTTAATGAACACACACACTTTTTTCCCCTTATTAAAATTTTAAACATTGCCTCCTTTTACCTTCTGTGTTGTGTGTGTGTGTTAATCGCTCAGTCATGTCCAAGTCTTTGCAACCCCATGGACTGCAAGCATTGCCTTCTTCTTTTACCTTCTGACCAGGTCACATCTCATCACGTCGATGACTGCTGGTGGGTTTCTTCAGATCCTCTCTGCTCTATTCTAAAGCTATTGGCACGAATGTTTACATGCAACGTTTTTTTTCTTTTCTCATATTGCTTATTTCCTTGGGATAAATTTCTAGAAGTGAGATTTTTACTACATGACTATTTTCTCTAGTGCTTAATCTCTCTTTTGAAATCATTTCCCAAAGGCCAGTAAGACTCTGTTGGGGATGTCGCCAGACCAGACATCGGCAGCTCTGGGCAGGAGTGCTATCTGAGGCTACAATGATTTTAAAATATGTAAAAGTTCCGAAAATCTGCAATCAGGACTTGTATCTGTGCAGGAAAATGTGTATTTCTTTCTCTTCTGGCTTCAGTGAGGAGCTCAGGGAATCGATGATGTCCGCACGTCCATATCTCCTCATTTAAGCCACACCAACCTGAGGGCTAAACGCATTCTCTTTCCCAGTATTTATTTATTTATTTTTCTGTGCAAGAAATGCTTTTCTTCAGCTCAACAGAACATGGAAGTCTGAAAAAAACCTTACCTTCTGCAGAGGATGTGAGCTGGCCCACGGCCAACAGCCGGCCTGCACCCTTGTAAACACCTCCCTTTCCCGTCAGGGCCCAGAGATAAGCCATTCAGGATTCTGCCTGGACGGCTGGTACCCCTTCCATCTGCTAGAGGGGAGGCCCTGCACCAGCAGTGGGGCCTGCCCCCTGCCCTGGCCCAGGGAGGCAGCTCCGATGAAAGCGCGTGTCTGTCACCAGGCCTGGTGCGGAATGTTCCATACGTGTCGCCCAAGGAGAACCTTTCACATTTTCTTTCATTTTCCAGACCGCAGGCTGGGTGAGTCCTGGTGAAGCCCTGCACTCACGGGTGCCCAGCTCCACCCTAGCTCTCCTCTCCCTGCCCAGCCTCCCCCAAAACCTCAGGTCCCCAGCCTGCATCACCCACCTCTGGCTTCTGCTGTGCGCTGAGTCTCCTGGGTGGCACCTGGCCAGATGCCGGGCGTCTAGGCTACTCGTCTCCGGGAGACTGCTGTCCCTGGTGTCATCAGAGAGTGGGCTCTGACTGTACACCTCGGCCCTGACCTCCCCAGCCTGCCAGCCCCTCGCTGCTGCAGTTCCAGCACGTGTTGGGGCGTGGGGACAGGAGCCCAGGCCAGTGACACACCTGCTTTGTGTAGGTTTCCAGGAAGGGAGGTGTCGAGCTGGGTTTGCAGCTCAAATCTTTGAACAGAAGGAAGGATTGGAGCTGCAAATATGCTCCCCGGAAGGGCTGTGAGGGTGAGATGGTGTGTGCGGGTGTGTGTGTGTGAATGTGGTTGTGTGTGTGAGTGTGCATGTGTGTGCCCCGTCACCGCTCACAAGTTCCCACCTGACCTGCCCATACCTCTCTTTCTCCCCAGCCACATCCCCGCCTTGGGGGCCAGCACCCTCGCCCTGGACACCAACCATCTGACACCCTGGTCCTCTCAGGGCCCCTGCGCTCCTGCCCCTTGGGCCGCCGCTCTGATGCCATCATCAGCCCCCACACCACCCGTTCCTTTGCTCACACATCTCGTGACCGCCCCCCACCCCGGTTACCCTCTCCTTCAGGTCAGGGTCCCCACTGCCTTCCCTGCACCCCCCACCCCCAACCCTGAACCCTCCCCAGCCACAAGGTGGGCACTCAGGACGCACGGGTTGAGTGAAGTGACTTGTTTATTTTTTAATTAATTAATTATGCTTTTAACCTTAAATTCCATGGCGCATTGACTCAGGAGGCATTTGTCATTAAAAGATCTCAGGGCTGACTTTTCAACCCAGCCGAGGGGGGTGGGCTAGAAGAGAATCTCTTTTGAAGCCCTGACTCCAGCTGCTCCCAGGGCTCTGCTGGGCTGAGCCGCTGCTCTGGGCTTGTTTCTGCCTTAATGTTGATATTTCCAGAACAGACTAGGCCCAGGGGGTGTGTTCTTGACACTTGGAGAAAAAAAAAATTGTGTCTCTGTATTCTAGGGAGCCTCTGCCCGAGCAGAAAGACTCTTTCTGAGAGGCAGCACTTTGCCTAAGTGGAAGTCAGCTGTTTTCAAGGAAAACGAGGGGTTTGCTGTGGGGACTCAGTGATCTCTGGCGTCTTCAGCTTAGTTGAGCCTCAGGTTTCCTAAGCTCACCCTTCTCGTTGTTGAGGCCTCATCATGCCCCACGACCAGATTTTCCCTAGGCTGGGAGATGGAATGTGGGGTCACTGGGCCTCAGATGGTGTCAGCCCAAGAACTTAGGCCTCTGACTGATGGCTGCAGCCCTTGGCAGTGGCTGCGAAATCCTGACACTGGGTTTGAACAAAAGTGGCCCTGGGAAGTCTCCGCAGAGGAAGGAAAGTCATTCGCGGACGAGCCACCCTTGACGTTCACAGTGACTCTACTTGAGAAATGCCAGGGACACGGCCGTCCTTCCTGAAGAGTCGGGCTGCTCGGGGGAAGCAGCTCTGCTCCGTCCATTGTGCCTGGCCAGACTGCCAAGTCCCTAGGGGCCTCTGTGCAGGAATGTCCAGATGGCTCGTCTACCAAACCCCTCTGCAGGGCCAGTGACCATCCATCGTTTTCATAGTCAGCAACCTGTGCTACCAGGCTGAGCAGGCCTCCCGGTGATAAGAGGGCATCAGAAGGCACAGCTAGTCCTGGCTGTCACCCCTAATATCTAACGCTCCCCAGGCTCCAGGAAGCCCAGCTCCACGAGCATCTCTAGAGCTTCTCAGCTGGGGAGCAGCTCTGAATTCAGCAGTGTCTGGAGTTAGCATAGTTGATTAACAGTATTTAACCTGGATCGATATGGGCAGGGATGTAGAAGGTACTTGCAGTGAAATTGCTGTAAGAAATGTCCAACGTGATGCCTGGCACTGGCCACAGATTTGGCTCTGAGTTCTCTCATTCCCCTGTTTCTGACCTCACAAAGTTAGAGGAAAATAGAATGATACTGAAACTTGCAGCACCCATGAAATAAAAACGAAGCCATTACTCAGAGGATTAAAGCTACGTCTGATACCTAGAAACTTTTCCCTTCTGTATCTGGCTTGTAGAAACTTTTATCGTGAAAGAGTGTTGAGGTTTGCCAGACAACTCCTCTGCCTCTACTGAGTGTGGCGTGTGATAGTTGGAAGTATTTTCTCTTCTTCAGGAGTGTACCTCAGTATAAGAAATGCCACGTATGAAAAGCCCACAATTAAGATCATTCTCAATGGTGAAAAACTGAAAGCATTTCCTGTAAGATCAGAAAAAGACAAGGATGCCCTTTCTTGGCATTTCTATTCAGTAGACTACTGGAAGCCATTACTAGGGCAATTAGGCAAGAAAAAGATATAAAAGGTGTCCAAATAGGAAACAAATAAATAAAATTATCTATTTGCAGGTGACACGATCTTGTATGTAAAAAACGCTAAACATTTCACACAAACACACACATAACTAATAAATTCAGTACAGTTATGAGACACAAAATCCACATATAAAATCTGTTGGATTTCTCTACCCTGACAATGGACTATCTAAAAAGAAAATTAAGAATACAACCTCACATGTGGAAAGACATCTCATTGGAAGAATTAATATTGTTAACATGTCCATACTACCCAGAGTGATCTACAGATTCAACGCCATCCCTTTCATAATTCTAAAGACCTTTTTCATAGGAGTAGAAAAAGCAATTCTAAAATTCTTACAAAACCACAGAAGACTCTGAATAGTCAAAGCAATCTTGAACAGAAGTAAAATTTGAAGGCATTATACTTCCTGATCTCAAAATATATTACAAAGCTACAGTGAAAGAAAAGAAGTGTTGGTGAGGATGTGTGGAAAAGGACACTCGTGTATTCTGTTAGTGGGAATGTAAATCTGCACAGCCATTATGGACGAGAGTAGGGAGGCTCCTCAGAAAATTAAAAATAGAGCTACTATATGATCCAGCAATCCCATTTCTGGATATTTATCCTAAGGACTGAAAATTAGGTTATCTAAGAAACAGCTGCAGTCCTCTGCTCACTGCAGTATATTCATGGTGGCCAAGATACACGATCTAAGTGTCCGCCGATGGATGAATGGATGAAGAAAAGACGGTAGATGTAGAATGGAATACTATTCATCCTTCAGCAAGAAGGGAAGCCTGCTGTCTGTGAAACAGGGATGGACCTAGAGGATGTTACGTTAAATGAAATAAGCCAGACACAAACAAATAGTGCGTGATCTCACGTATACATGGAAGCTAAAAAAGTAAGACTCAAAGAAACAGAGCACAGAATGGCGGGTGTCAGGGCTTGGGGGAGGGGCGGTCACTCCGTGGGGGTCAAGTTCCAGTGACCCAAGGTGGCGACGACCTAGGGGTGCTAACACAGTGCCCACGGTGAACAACAGTGTTGCACACTTACAGGTTTGGCAAGAGAGTAGATCTCACGTGTTCTTACCACAACTTTTTTAAAAATGAAATTTCGCCCATGACATTTTTTAAGAAGATGAAAAGCTGAAATCTGAAATGTCAATGGGAGGGGTGTGGCTAGGGAAATCCAGTTAAAGCCACCAGATGAATTATCATGGGGCTTTTTAACTATTAAGATTTAAATGATATTTGTGTAAAAGTGTAAAGGAAGAAAGACATTCGAAGTGTGCGGGCACCAGGATGAGGGCATAAAGAAACACATAAAAGACCACATTTGGCGCTTTTGCAAAGTTGTCCTATCCGTTTGTGGAAGTTTCTTCTGTGTGAAGTTTAGGAAACACACTGGTCAAGTTCTTCC
This sequence comes from Neotragus moschatus, assembly GCA_006410615.1. Classification (NCBI taxonomy): domain Eukaryota; kingdom Metazoa; phylum Chordata; class Mammalia; order Artiodactyla; family Bovidae; genus Neotragus; species Neotragus moschatus. Next base: position 367,947 of record SJYA01002347.1, on the reverse strand, counting down.
CAAGATGGCACAGGACTTGCCAATCTTGGGGGTGTAGGGATCCTGGGGGGGGGTGCCGCTGCACACCTTCACCTTCTGTTACCCCCTGCTCTCCTCATACGTTCAGGCCTTCCTTCACATCTTAGTAAAGTTTTCAGTTTCCCCACGAAAGTTCTGCACTTTCTCACGAAGGAGTCTCCCAGACGCCTGATAATTCCTGAGATGGCCTTTTACTTTGGACTTCGCCCGTGTCTTGTCGCTGCTGTTTGCCTCCCTCTGGGGTGGCTGTGGATCTGTGTGTGCCCAGCTCATGCACAGCCCCACTTGGCTGTGGTCTCTGCTCGTCTTTCCGGAATAGTTTTATGTCTGCACGGATGTAGAAAGATGGGTGCTGCCCCTCCCCAACCCTGTGGGTGGCTTGGTGGAGTCAGTGCCCCAGGAGCGGGCCTCAACCAGTGGGTCGCGGCCCCGGCTCTGTGGTCTCTCAGCTGGGACGACTCCCCTAGGCACGAGCCTTCTTTCCGGAGGTTTCCAGTGGGGTGGGGCTCCAGGTGGAGCTTCTGCGGTGCCTTCCCTTTCCCGACTCATTTCTCCCCTCTCCCATGGTGGTTTACCCGGGGCCATCTTCCAAATGCGCTGTTTTCATTCCCTGCCTCAGGGTGTGCTTCGAGGGGAGCCCAGCTGAATCCTTACCTTTGTGGGTGCCCCACTGGACAGTGAGCCAAGGGCATGGAGGAAGCGTCCACGTCAAATTCCCCGTACCCGGCACAGTGCTTGCCCATAGCTAATGCTTCAACAGCTGTGTGGTCAACGGATGGCTGGGCTGGGTGGATGGATGGAAGGAAGGTTGGGTGACTGATGGATGAATGAGTGGAGCATGGGTGGGTGATGGTTGCCATGGAGATGGCAAGGAAAGCCCAGGTCTCCTCAGACCACATTCAGTCACTTTTGGGTGGAGTGTTTTGCACCCTCCTCCCCCACTTCTGCCAACATTCCACATCCTTCTCTGGAAAAGTTCCTCTAAAAGATAATTGCTCTTGCCCCACACTTTCTAGAAATCAGCCCACCAGAACTTCATCCTCCTGAGGACCTTGTTGTGGGAAATGAGCAAAACAGAAAAACCGCAGAGCCAAGCGAAGGTGCATGTTTTGAGCTTTCCATCTGGCTCGGAGAGAAGGCTGAGGGCATCCCTGCCTTCAGGTGACTCAGCCCCAAGTGCCTGATGGGGTACATGGTCCAGGGCATCCAGGCAGGGAGCAGGGCGGGGACATCCACCTGATACTCCAGGAGGGGCTCCCGCCTCCTGCCTCTGCCTGCCAGCCCAGACCAAACCCCCATCCCAGGGTGGGTACCACCACACCTGCAGTGAAAACTCACGTGCAGGCTCGCTGGGCAGGGTAGGGCAGGGCAGCTCAGCAATTCACACAATCAACTAATATTAGATCTTTTCCGAAAGCTTAGTTTAACGAGAGAAGAGAGAAGTCAGTGTGTGGGTGTTTGAAACTGGAAAGTGAATTAAGAACTTTGGAGGGACAAAGAAAAAGGTCCTGGGCAGGGACAGAATGAGTTAGTAAGTTGTGATAGTCTTGCAACTGGCCAAACAGCGAATTCCAATAACAATAATAGTTAACATTTGAGGGTATACCGTGTGCTGGCGACACGTAGTGGCTCATTTGACAACTTTGTTAGCATCTATGGGACAGGTGTGCTGAGTGGGCTCCATGACCAGCCTTCTTATAAATGAGGACCCGAGACACAGAGAGGCCCACTCACTTGTCCCACCTCACACAGCTAGTTAGCAGAGGAATGGGTTCCAACTCTCTGTCTCTGCCCTTTGCCACAACATCACCCCTTCTCTGCCCGATGTCCATCAGCCTCAGCACCGCATCATTGGATGTGCCTGACCCATCTCTTTGGTAATTGCCTTCATGAAAAGGACCATTTGCTTCCCCCCACACCCCCACCCCAGAAGAGACAGACAAGCCAAAGACATGTGTCTGTCCCCAGAGCCTTAGAAAGGTCGCAGGAGATCCGGAGGCTGGAGGACTCACCATCAGCACTCCAGGGAACTGAGTGATACCTCAAGCAGGTCACTGGTCCTCTCTGAACCTCAGTCTCTTCATCTGTCAAGTGGAGGAGGGCATGCTCCATGTGGCAAGAGTTCTTTTTAGCACTGAAGTTCTAGAGCGCCTTCCCCCCATTTGCTCCCCGTGTGAACGTCTGAATGCTGCAAACTCCTATGCCTCGATTTCTGCAGCAGTCCAATTTTAATATGAATTGTGCTTCCTCTGGGAAGCTTCAGTGGGATGGGGCATAGAGATGTACTCCATGCAGTCTGCAGGTCAGACTCACGAGGATGGTCTTCCTGCCACAGTACATGGCCCCCATGTCCGAGAGGTTCGTGCATGGAGGCTATTTCTTGTTCACTCAGCAGTCCAGCGCCCACTTGACTTCCACAGCTGTGCACGTCTCCTAGAAGTGCTCCTCCTTCCTGTCTTCTGCACCTGCCTTCTCCTGGTCCTTGGAGGCCTCTCCACTCAGCAGGTAGATGAAGAAGAATGGGGAAGGTTGCAGATTCATGTCTTATGGATCCAATGTGGAGCACTCAGCACCAACATCTTCACACTCCATCGCCCCTAGCTGCACGGGAGGCCAGAGATGTGGGTGTCTGTGTGCCCTGGAGTGAAGGGAACGGTTTCCAGGACAGTTCATCCATCTCTACCATAGAAACCATAGACTCCAAGATTGATGAGAACCATCTTGATCCTTTTGTGGAAGGAAAGACACCTTGACTTACCAGGATTGGGGAAGTCTCAAGATAATCATTGTGTCGATATGTGTGCAAGTGTGTGTATGAGTACATGCTCCCCAGAAACAAAAGCCCGAGGCAAGGCTCACAGGCTCCTGCCTTCTTAGGAGGTACAACCCCAGGAAGCAGAAGTGAGGGCAAGGAGAACCAATAGGAAGGTCCAGTCTGAACTGACCAGCACCTGGTATTAAAAGCCAGCCATTGCTCGGTTTTATGGGACCATCTTCCCAAAGTCCATACAAACAGTTGCTGCTTGGGACAGCTTATTCAAGGAGGAGAAAGAAGGGACATTCATCCACTGGCTTCTGCTGCTCATTGGCCGATGATTCATTCAGGTTGCAAGAACTCTCTTTCTCATTCATGCAGGGATAGGCTCTGGGAAAATCCTATGACATCTCTGAGCCCCCGAGGCCAGGAAGATCCTCAGAGCAGGGAATGGAAGGTGCCTGGCATGGACATCAGGCGAGGTGCCTGCCGAATCCAGTTGGAACCCATGGAAAGGTCCCTGGTGTCACCTTTGCCAAGCTCATAGAAGACAGAACTGGAAGGAACCAAAATCCAGATGCAGGTTGGCACCAGGTTAGCAACGAGACCTCACCCACAACGAGACCCCGCCCACAACGAGACCCTTTCTGAAGCTGATCAGGGCTTCTGCTCTGCACTGCATCTGACCTCTGGAGAGTTCAAGTGTTTGCTGCAAAAAAAAAAAAAAAAAAAAACCCCTCATGCACACATGATTCTCCAGGGCTGAGGCCCTGTCATCCTTCACAGAAATGAGCCCTTCAACAAATGTAAATACCTTCCATGCTCTCCCGGAGGCCCGTCCTAACAAGGCCTCGCCCGGGCTCCTCGTAATCCCCGGGATTGCTGAAGCTTTTAGATTTCACAGGGTAATTTGTAAGGCGGCCTGACTTGCAGCCAGCCCTGTGGTGACTTGCCTAGGGTGGCTCCCGGGTGCTTTCGAGAAAGGCTGGGCTGGACTTGCCCGGCACAGGTGAGCGGCTGGCTCTGCAGACCCCGGACCCAGAGGCCCATGGACCTGCGTCTCAAAGCATCTCCGAGAAGACCGGGCAGTGGCAGAGCGCCATCCTTGCTGGGGATGGGGCTCCACAGCCGCCACAGCTGATAGCACGAAGACAGCTGCGGAGCCGGGAGAGCGTGGCTGCAGGCCACCAGCCGAACGGCATCACCAGAGTCAATTAGTCTGCCATCCTGTCTCCCCTCAACGCTTCCAGAGCCAGGGCCCAGGAGGGCCGCATGTCTGGGCTTGCCCCTCATCCCACCCGCCCCCCCCAGCCACGCG